>ML786322.1:633986-661341 GCA_009831015.1 Picea engelmannii | reverse complement strand
CGAAAGAAAGCATCAAAGGAGCATCACCAACTATAGGTGTTGTAAAGAGATAAGAAGAGTTAAAAACATGACTTGCAGCTAGGATTGTACTCGTGGTAGTGATTTGGCTTGCAAAAGTAACATTTTAAGCTCCCAACATTGAAGCTTGCTTTCAATTTTGCTCATAATTCAATCTCAGAAAACTTTTATTGGCAAATTAATTCAAAAGAGATTTCTAAATAGCAGAGAATATGTTTTGGTTGGATGAGTTTCCATTTCATGTTAAGCCAAGAAAGGAAGCATTCTTTCGATACGATGAAAGTCTTTGTCTTTGCTTCAGTCACGATGTCTCCAACAACCTAAGAAATAAGACATGGCCCCTAGGGGTGTTATGTTTGTATCCCATGTGTCTGATGCAAACATGCTAGGACACGTGTCCTAAAATAGGACACGTGTCGAACATGTGCCCTAGATGTGTCCTACCTATTTGACTCTAAAAAACATTTTTCATTGCTATTTTCTCACTTTCAACTGGATGGAAAGAGCTCTTACAGTCTCTCATTGTGAAAATAGAGGGTAAAATCGAGATTTGAAGGGATTCCAAGTGTTTAGTAAATGTTTTATTTTCTAAAAAAGTTGGATCTTTCTGTCTGTATTTCATTTTTGTATTTGTAATTTGTAATTTTTTTAATATATATATATATATATTCCTCCCCTGTGGCATTAAAATTACTTCCTACCTCAAATAGACTATGAATTAGGTCACAATAAAGGATCACAATAAAGAAATTTCATCCCGTTGGTCAAGTTTTGTAGGCCATAAGAGTTGTAGCAGAAGAGGTTTATGATAGGGAGGAGCAACAATGAAATTTGATGTTCTAACAATATGGACACTATCCTTTGGTCAAGCCATTAGAATATTTAGATAATGGAAACTTTGGAAATCTAAATCCATTGCTTTTTCAAGAGCAAGAAAGAAATCTTGACACACACACACACACACACGTTGACCCCATAAACAGGACACGAAGGACATGTGTGTGTATATATATATATATAAACGTGTCCTATTTCTGGGGTCGACATTTGTGTGTGTGTGTGTGTATATTTCGAGATTTCTTTCTTGCTCTTGAAATATATACATGTACATTTTCAAGAGCAAGAAAGAAATCTTGAAATACACACACACACACACACAAATGTCGACCCCAGAAACAAGACACATTTATATATATATATATCTATCTATATATATATCTATCTATATATATATATATATATATATATAGATATATATATGTAAGTGTCCTGTTTCCGAGGTCGACGTGTCTTGTATCAAACACTCATATTTTCGTGTCCTCCTTGTCCTGTGTCCTCGTGTCATGTGACTTAGCCAAATTTGACCTTGACCTTGAGCAACGTTTATAAGATACCTAAGAGCTGTTAGTTTTTTGTAGCTCAAAAGGTGTCTCAGTTAAGACCATGTGTTCTAGGTTCACTGATGGACACATTAAACTACCCAGATCAACCTTATTTGTTTTTGACTAAGTCTAACTTAGGAATTCAACAAAAATTTTGTTTGTGTGTTTTGTGGGGCTAAGGCTGGTGGGACGCACTGCTTTGTGATGTGTGGGGTTTAGTGAAAGGGGGGCGCCTCAATCTGAGCCATTGAAGGTTGAAATAGGAACACTTCTCAAGGCAGAAAGGAGGCTGAAGGAAAGATAAATTGAGGGGCTGGGGGTGAGAGGGACATACACATTACTCATTCTTGAGTAAGAGAGCTGAAGAGGGAGCTTTGGGTTGAGGAAGAGAGGGACGACTTGAGAGAAGTCGAACAACATTCAAGGAGGGTGATTTCAGGAGCTTGTGGCAACAAGGAGGATGCTAAAGAACATGCCGTACCAAGCTTCCAACTACAGGCCATACAAGGATAGAGCCGTATAATGCTGAAGGAGGGCAAGAGAAGGCCCGTATGGCCTCACCCAGATAGCCATAACTCGACTGTACTATCCAGCAGCAGAGCAGGCGATATGCAGGCCATACGACCAACCAAGAACAACTTGTACAACCACAACAATGTGAGCCGAGTTTGCTGGGTCAAATAGCCAAGGAGACGTGGGCTCACAAGCTAAGAAAAAGCTCATAAATTTCTTTAAGAATTTTCTGTGTATGACTGATGTAAAAACATTTTTCTGAAGCCCATAATAGAAGCCCCTCTTTGTTGGTTTTCCCCACACCGGGGTTTCCAAGCTCTTTGTTGGTTTTCTCCACACTGGGGTTTCCAAGGTATTTTTGGTGTTGTCTATTTTTATTTGCTTGGTTTCTGTTAGCTTCTGCTGTGTAATGTTGGTTAAATAACTTAGTTATAGGTTATTCGCATAATTTCCAGAATTTATATCAACAAGTATAATTTATGAGTTAGTAAATTATTGGCAATAATTTTTGTGTGCTAAGTTATCGAAAGTTAACATGGTATCAGAGCTCAGCCTCTGAGTATAGTAAATTATTGGCAATAATTTTTGTGTGCTGAGTTATAGAAAGTCAACATGGTATCAGAGCTCAACCTTTGAGTACAATAAGGAGCCAAGTCATTTGCTATGCAGACCTGGGTCTGAATCAACAAAGGGACGAGTTACCGAAAAAGGTGTGTGAGTTAGAGCAGTTGGCTTAATGGCCAGTGCAAGCTTGAGGTTTTTAGATAGGCTGGAAGGAGCGAATTGGTTTGCTGCTGGAAGAAATTGGATTGTGGGAGTTTGCTGAAGGGAAAGCAATACTTCCAGCCGATCCAACACAAAAACCAGCCCATCTCAAGAAGGATGTGAAGACAAGGAGGATCATTGTTGATGGAGTCAAAGACCACATTATTCCCCATCTGTCTGGCAAGAAGACAGCTAAGGATATGTGGGAGGCCCTAGTGAAACTGTACTAGTTTGATAACCAAAGCAAAAAGATGTCACTCAGAGAGAAGTTGAGAAGCACGAAGATGGCCAAGGGAGAGTCAATGGTTACATACCTCACCAAGTTCACTTAGGTCGGAGATGAACTGGGAGCTGTTGGGGAGCCCATGGACGAGTCAGAGTTGGTGAGGACAACCTTAAATGGCTTCACCAAGAAGTGGGACGTGTTTGTCCAAGGAGTGGTGGCTCGAGAGAAACTCCCTGATTGGGAGAGGTTATGGGACGACTTCACCCAGAAGGAGTTGCGAGTTGATTCCTCATAGGCTAGCTAACCAAAGAGTGAAGAAGAGGAGAATGTGGCTCTTCATGAAAAGAATCGCAATGGAGGAGGTTCCAGGGACATGAGCAAAGTGAAATGCTTTGCATGTCATAAGACTGGCCACCATGCAAGCCAGTGTCCCAACAAGAAGGAGGAGGAGGCCTAGGTAGCAACATCAACATCAACTATGATTGATGATTTTGCGGAGAAATTCAAGGAGGAATTTTCTCCGGTCTCTTTTCTTTCGAGCAACAGTTTTGCAGAGTATGAGGACATTAGGGGATGGATCGTGGACAGTGGATCATCTCACCATATGACAGAAATGAGGTTGATGTTCCTCAGTGTTTCGGAGACAAACTCAGAGTTGCATGTGAGAAGTGGGGCTAGCACCATGCATGCAATGAAGGGGGTTGGATGTGTACGATTCCAGCTAGAGTCATGAGGTTCTTTTGAGGTGGCTGAGGTGTTGTTCGTTCCAGAGTTGAAGGTAAATTTGCTCTCAATAACAGCTCTGGAGGATATGGGGTATGCAATTATGTTCGAGGATGGACAGGTACACATACGTTCAGAGGGAGTAGATACCCAGGATGCAACAATGAGGCATGGATCGTGGACAGTGGATCATTTCGCCATATGACGGGAATGAGGTTGATGTTCCTTAGTGTTTTGGAGACAAACTCAGAGTTGCATGTGAGAAGTGGGGCTAGCACCTTGCAAGCAGTGAAGGCGGTTGGATGTGTTGGATTCTAGCTAGAGTCAGGAGGTTCTCTGGAGGTGGCCGAGGTGTTGTTTGTTCCAAAGCTGAAGGTAAATTTGCTCTCAATAACAACTCTGGAGGATATGGGGTATGTAGTTATGTTCTAGGATGGACAGGTACTCATACATTTAGAGGGAACAGATACCCAGGATGCAGCAGTGAGGCTTGGCATCAGGGAGGGTATGTTGTATAGGGTGCTGGGACAGCCTGTAGTGGAGTCTAGGGGGATCTTGGATCGTAGATCAGTATCAGTGACCGAGTCTAGTGGGTCAGTGGCTTCATCCAAGACTGTCAGCTGGTATGACATGACATTGATGGATGACGAGAACAAGTTATCACATCAGAATGCAGCAGAGGTAGTAGGAGGGTCTTCCAGTTCTTAAGCCTTACGACCAACCAGCAACAGACTGTACTTGAGGCCATACAGCCACAACAGTGGGAGCTGAGTTTGCTGGGTGAAACAGCCAAGGAGACAGGGCCGTACAAGCTAAGTAAGAAAGAGCTCAAAAAATTGCTGTAAGAATTTTCTGTGTATGACTTTTGTAAAAACATTCCTCTGAAGCCCATAATAGAAGCCCTTCTTTGCTGGTTTTCCCCACACTGGGGTTTCGAGGGTGTTTCTGGTGTTGGTCTATTTTTATGTGCTTGGTTTCTGTTAGCTTCTGCTGTGTAATGTTGGTTAAATAACTCAGCTGTAGGTTATTTGGACAATTTCCAGAGTTTATATCAGCAAGTATAATTTCTGAGTTAGTAAATTATTGGCAATAATTTCTGTGTGCTGAGTTATAGAAAGTTAACAAGAGCATCAGCTGCATTAACATACAAATAAGGGGCCAAAGGGCAACCTTGTTTGATGGATCGGTGAAGTGAAAATGTTCATGATAGCTATTCATTAACACATTCCCTAGTAGTAGAGGGATCTGAAAAAAGTCTGTCTGAGTAAAAGAACTCTTAAATCCCACTCAATTTGAAATATGTCAATTCGAATATGACCTATAAAAGTTTAACCTTTTGGCTAGTCATCCCTGCCCAATCAAGACTTTCCCAGGCCGTAATACGATTATGGAGGATGAAATGGTTTTTGAAAAACCCTGTTTGGTCAGGTTGTACAATTGGTGCTGTCATATGTTTGATGCAGGTAGCAAGAGTTTTATCTAACACTTTATAAGCCACATTAAGCAAGGTGATAGGCCACCAACCACTTGGTGTCATTTAGCACTCTTTAGATATCAACTTAATAAGACTCCATTTAGTTGCCTTAAGATATTTTGGTCATTCTTCCCCATTGATGTGCATGGTCTTGAGGAGAACTCACACCTTTTGCCTTGAGAGGACCTACCCTTGACACCACCTCTACGGGTCATCTTATTCTTTTACATTAGGATTCAGGAACCTATGAAATGACACATTACCTGCTTCTCAGTTTTGTCAGATAGGGGATTGACATTGGATTTTAGGAGAGACTTGTTTTTGTTGTCATGAATTACATGACTTGTACCAGGGATTGCACAGGATGCCCTCATAGCGACAAGGTCTTTTCCGATGATGATCTAGGCAGGTTCTGGTGGAATTTGTGGTCATGCACAAGGAAGAGATAGTCTTGTGACATATGATAGGTATTTTTAACACACTTGATAACATCTCCTTTATGGCAGTTTTACAGCACTACATTGTAATATGCCTTATTTCATTCACTACAGTAGTTTTCTTTTGGACTTAGCATGGAGATGCTGTAGGCATTCCCTTGGGATATTGTATGTATTCTATTCAACAGTCCCATTGGCCACCTTTTGGTTATTTATGGACAGTACTATAACTTCTCTCTTTCTCATGGATTGCTTAAGTTTCAACTAGTGTTCTATTGGTTAAGTTTCTTCCCAGTAGCCTAGTCTTTATCCCAACTTTTCTTTTTGCCATCTCCTTTATCATGCTTGGGCCAATATTGATATTCTTTATTTCCTTATTTGGTTAGTAGGTTTAAACTTTTTAGAATAAGTTATGTTCATCTCTTGCTTGGCAAAGAGTGTTTTCGACTTCTAGCGAAGATCAGGATCTATGTCATGAATCAGTTACCATACTGAAAATGACTCTAATGTGTTCTTCTGAAGAAACAGTTTCTTATCTGGCATCTTGTGGATCTATATCCATCTGGAGCCACTCTCATACATGTCCCCATTAAACATGCATCCAGACACTCTAAAAGAAGGAACAGGATCATGATTCATAACACATGCGTTCTTTCAATTCACAGGATTGACATTTATTTGGGGATGTGGAAATTTTTTAAAACATCAAGGAGTTGTGCCTGAGAAAGAGAAGCCAAGTGCAACAACTCAATTAATAACACAAAGTATTGTGAAGAATGAAACAATTTCAGTGTTCTAACACTGAAGTGGCCTTTGTCTCATTCTATAGTGCACTGTTGTAATGATTGAAAAGAAAAATAATAAATTTAGGTAATTATGGGTATCTTGCTTGTTGGATATTGCCTTCTTAGGACTGATCTGTTTGCTTGGTGTCATATAGATTTGAACTTTATTTTTCTGTAACATCCAAAAGTTACATGTCTTGAATCATTGCTATTTTTGATCTTCAGCTGAAAGGAAGCGCAGGGAACAACATCATGAAACTCAACAACCTGGGGTGATTCCCAATGCAGCATACCCATCTGGCTATGGTGCACCAATTCTAGTAAGTTTGAAGTTAACTTTTTGATGGTGGTGGTGCTTTAAGTTTGTGGTGTTGATTCAAGTCCAGCTGTGAAGAAGATACTATTGTATAAAAAGATGAGTTATAAAAGAATTAGGGATTTAAACTGAACAGGAGGTAGCCACAAAGATTGCTATCATCTTCCTCTTTTGTTATTTCTGTTCATACTTGTGCTTTTTGATTATGATTATCTACTAACCTTGTCCTGACAGAACGAAATGCATTAGCACTTTGTAATGCCCTCTGGCAGAAGTTTTTTCATTGTGGTGTTTTAAGTTTGTGGCATTGATTCAAGTCCAACTGTGAAGCAGATACTTTTGTATGAAAAGATGAGTTATAAAAGAATTAGGGATTGAAACTGAACAGGAGGTAGCCACAAAGAGTGTTATCATCTTCCTTTTTTGTTCTTTCTGTTCATACTTGTGCATTTGCATTATGATTATCTACTGACTTCGCCCTGACAGAACTAAACGCATTACCAGTTTGTTATACCTTCTGGCAGTTTCTCTTTTCCTTCACAAATTTAAACATTGTTCCAGACTTATGCTAATTGCGGTTCCAGTTTGTGACCAATAATTACCAGTCGGTGCTTTACGCTACTATCCAACTTGATAGCATTTAGTATATAGAGGATCTTAAAGTCTGGTCATTATCTAGATACCATTTTAAGTGAGTATGAACTGAAGATACTAGATTGAATGCGTGGATAAAGTGAACTCATCCTTTCATGCTTTAAGACATTTATTTGATAATAAAATTGTTAACAAGTTTTTTTACTTTGGGGATTGTTCAATTCAGTCAGCTTTACCATTCTTCATATTTGTGCTGTGCTATGATCCTCTTCATTCATGTATTCATCCATGCACAAACAAGGGAGATATATTAATTCCAGTAAATACTACTTTTATACAATTAGAAGCTACTGGAGAGCCAGTTATGAGTGCATGGAAGACGGTTCTGGCCTAAGCTTGTAGCGATCATGCAATAATTAAATGAAATGGCATGTAATAATAGCACAAACTTCCCAAGCCATGGTAAAATGTAGGCATCTAACAGGTGCAGAGTGATGTTTGAAGTTGGTGCCTTGGGGCCTGCCAGCTCAACTTAACAAATCAGAATGAAATTTGGTACAAGATATCAAACTTGGGAAAGCTATGCAATTTAGTGACATTACTGATAGAACTTCTCCGGCAACAGAAGTTGCTTTAAGTCAATGGAGATTGTGGCTACCGAGAATGGAAATATATTCATTTTTATATTAGCAACTGCATGCTGAGGGCTGGCTATCAAATATAGAGAAACAGAATCTGTATAAAAAAACACATCAATGCCAACATATACTTGCTGTTATGTGGCTATATCTCCTTGGCAGAGGGAAAATGAATGTTGAAAGCCTTAATTTGATTTAAATAAGAGGTTTTATTATAACACTATAAAAGATTGATAGAAGACCAAAAAGGCATATTTAATTGAAAGGGTGGGTTGCAAATTTAAGCAAGTAGTGAAACATTGCTTAATTTGGGAGAGCAAAGGTGCTTGTTATAGATAGATTGGCTGAAAGACTTGTTGGGAAAGGGGTGAGATGTGTGTGAAGCAGAGGGGCTATCTAGTGGTGGGTCCTAATATGAGGGTGAATTTCACTATAAAAGATTGATTGAAGACCAAAAAGGCATAATTAATTGAAAGGGTGGGTTGTGAATTTAAGCAAGTAGTGAAACATCGCTTAATTTGGGAGAGAGAAGGGGATTGTTATAGATAGATTGGCTGAAAGACTTGGTGGGCAATGGGTGATATGTGTGTGAAGCAGAGGGGCTATCTAGTGGTGGGTCCTAAATTCTAATATGAGGATAATTTCATATCCTTGAAGCGCTGGGTAGGCTATGTGAGAGCATTGAGTAGACTAGGTATCTATGGATTAGACATGGAGTAGTGAGTAGGCTTCCAAGCTAAGCTTCACGGACATAGTATGCGAAACGGAAACGACAAGTTTTTTGAAAATATAGATACAATATGGCATGGAAACTATATATATGACATATGTATATATCATATCTAGATGTTTCTAATATATATAATAATAAGAATCTAATTTTAAGGTCACAACCAAGCCAGACACCAAGGAAAACCTCGTGGGATCTCCCGCTCTTCAATGATATATATATATATATATATATATTGTTCCAAGGAAAACCTCATGGGATCTTCCCCTCTTCAATGCTTCAATGGAATATCTGGGTCAAGGGTGGTTCAACTGCCAACCACAATAGCTACTGGAATTGATTGAGCTAACCCTTGGGGCTAATATATCTATATCTATATCTATATCTATATATTATATTTCTTTTATCGCAAGGAAAAATTCATGGGATCAACCCCCTCTTCCCCAGAATATCTGTATGTAGGGTGGTTCAACCACCAGCCACAATACCCGATGGTATCCTAGTGGGACTCAACCAAACTCGAACCTCAGCTTGATCTAACCAACTCCAACAATGTGCCAATCCACTACAAATGTGTAACAAATTCCTTTAAACCTTGAAGGAAATGCCCGATTTCTCTCTACAACACAAAGAGCACTCAAATTCTCTCAAAGCTGAGTATTGTTGTGCTTAAGGGAATCCCAATAGGCTGTATTTACTATTTATAGTTTAGGAGATTTGATTTTTCCTTTTTATTTTATTTTAAGTTTTGGGTCTGAAATGCCGCATTGTCAGATACATTTCTGGAGATGTTTCCCGTGGGTTTCATGTTTCTAGATCTGGAATTATTGTTTTCAAAATCAGAATCATCACAGGAATGTACCCGAGTTGTGTCATAAAAGTTTCTGTATCAGATTCACAGAATGGTATTTCAAGGGTTCTATAGGGAATTTTTGGGTAACTTAGCTTCCAAGGAAGTGTAGATGGATTTCTCTTAAAGTCGACACAATTTATTGCAATTCTTTGAGCATGTATTAGAGCATCATATTGCTTCCCAACAAATGAGGAGCCTTGTTAACAGCGATACATGTCTCTTCCCTACTTTCTATGTGATAAATTTCTTATGTTGCCTTGGCATATGATTTATGTCCTAAATGTAAATTAAAGAAATTCTTCTTTAGAGTCTTGATAATATTGCATCAGAGAATTGGCATGTTACTCTTGTTGGAATTTTGGCCATTCAACTAATGATATTTTAGCTTGGATTGGGATTAGAGGTTGTATTATAGCTTGGATCAGTTTTTGGATTGGAGGTGAGATCAGAGCTTGGAGCAACACGAAGGATGGATCGAATAGTATTGACATGAGCAAATAATAGTGCGTGCGTCTTCTGGAAAACCTACACACTAAAATGAGTAAATAATGCAATCACAAGTGAATGTAACATGTTATGACATTAATATTATACAATGTCATGGCATGGTCCAGGGATTTCCAAAGTTCTTATGTATTGAGTTTTTGTTAAAAAAATGTAGATTCCACCATTTTAGCTAGTTTTTAACATTTTTCCCAGAATAGTCTGGATTTGTCATAGGGCCTTAGAACTTAGAAGTGCTCTTGTCGACAATGAATAAAAATAATTCTTGGCTATACAAGTTTATTGATATTCTGAATTTGATCTTCATTTGTTTCATCTATGCAATATTCCTCTGTCACTCTAGTTTCTGTTGTTGATCTAAACCCTACTGCATCAATTGGTTGTAGCAGCCAACGTGCATGAGGGACATGCGTGGCGTGCCATCAATATGCCAACTTCCTGGTTCAGTGTTCCACAATTTTGATTTTCCAGTTTATCTTGATTACTTGGGTATCCCCCTTTAGCTTGGTATCCCTAAGATCACCGTCTACGCTGAGCATTTCTGGTCAATGGTTGACAGACTTATTGTTTGTCCAAATCATCTACGATAGCACTGGTTGCATGGTCTTAGGATCCCTCTCGATCAACTGAGGGTTTGCTATTACCAGATGTAAGTTGAGATTGATCACCATATCCTGTGGGTGGACACTATTGGCTATGTTCTCTTCAAGAGGTTGAGATATTTTAAATTGTTTTATTTAGCATGAGATTTAAGGGAGATTCATCTATCTTTATAAATATTCAGGGGTTCCCTTGCTACCTGTGTCCGTTATCTCGACCAGAGATATCTATTTACCTCTCTATCTTCAAAGGAAATTACGTTTAGCTGGCGAGCCCATTTAGACTGCTCTAGATCCAGATCTACTGTATTAATTACATATTTATTTACTCTATTTTCAATAGAGGAGGCATTGAGTGCCCAACAGATACTTTGTTCATAGGCACCAATAGATTAGTGAGGTAGTGCCCCCCTTCTCCTGCTATCTTGAGACCATCCATATATGCCACGAGGTCATCTTGACATGCTAGCTCTGATGTTTGCTTTAGGTGGAGAATCGCCACCTAGTTGTGCCGAACTTGGATCTTGTAGACAAAAACACATCACCAAGTTTCTCTCTTGCACCAGAGATCTGTTGACCTTGGATGTTAGGAGAGCTTCAAAAAGGGATACTTTACTGCCCTCAGAATAGTCCAATCTGGTTCTTTTGTGCAAGATCATTCTCCAGAAGACGTCATCAAGCTCAACATTGGTGCTTTTATGGTGGTTGACGGGGCTGCAGGATCCTCCATTTGATTTTGATGCAGATCAGGCTTTTTCTTGGCTTTTGCTCATGATATGATCAGCCTTCTCTGCTACAATAGTGCTTGTTCTTTCTCTCCTCTTACACACGATAATCTTTACTTCGTTCTCTGAGGTTTAAACTTTACCTATTTGGGTTTCCCTTCTTTTTTGTTATTTTTATTTTTCCTTTTACTAGTTAGATTCTTGTTTGTGTTTCCTTTTCAGGAGATGTCTTATATTCTCTCGCATTGCCATTGCCACTTGATGCACTTCTGTGTGCCATTGTCCTATTTTGGCCTTTTGTGGACATTGGTAAAATCTCTCTTTTTCTTTCTTTCTTTGAAAATGCGCTAGATGTTTCATTTCTAAACAATATAAAAATGCTTCAAGAATGATACAACATCAGGACAGAGGATGGTCACACATGCACCCACTCACTCAAGATAATCTACATCTTTCTCCAAAATTATCTTCTGGCTTGATATCTACATAGGCAACTATGATCTAAAAGCTTATAAATCTCCCAATTGGATGATGCCACGGTTGATGGTGATTGGTGTGCAGAGGGAAGAATATGCCTTTGATGAATGCCTCAATAACCTTTTCTATAATTAGCGGTTATTTATTGTATGTTGCCAGGACAACAACACCAACAACATGGCCCGAAGAGAATTATATTTTGTTGGTGACTGGCAGCATATGGTGATACCTGTTGGTGGTGGGAGCTTTGAACAGAGGACCTCCATATATATGTATTTTTAGGGCCCCTGAGAATGAATGCAGGCAAGGGCTGATGGTTCCAAACAAACCGAGCATAAGCGACACCTACATGGCTATTGCTGAGACATTGTTCTGACTAGTGCTCCTTCATTGAGCATTTAATTATTATTGATTGATGATTTTTTTTGTAAATAAAAAAGACTGTATTACCTCATGCCCTCAAAAAGCAACATTTGTCAAAAGATTACAACTAGACTCGCCACCTGTTCTGCCACATGTGTGGAAACCAGACCAGGTGGCACCGTGCATGTACACTACTGTGCATAGGTGGCGCTGTGCATAGAAATAACACATGTCTGAGAACTGTAAAAACTTGCTGCCTGTTCTGCCATGTACATGGAAACCAGAACAGGTGGTCTGCACTAGAGTTTCATGGCAACAAGAAAGCAAAACAGCTAAGACCAGAAAAGCGACAGTAGAAAATCTAAACATGAGGTGAACTCGGGCTTTCGTCCTGGCTGACCGTGAAGGCATAAGGCTGGCAGCAAGTCGGGCAGCGGCTCTTTGCGGGCTCGCCTGAAAGGGAATCAACCAGGAAATCCATGCGCTTGCTTAGCAGGCTCTGGTTATACATTTGCTCGGCTAGGTCCCTCCTCATCTCGAAGATGAGGTCTAGGTGTTCCGCCGTGAGCCTGCACGATCTGGGTGAGGCATGGCTATCCAGGACCTGCTGCATTGGTGCCTTGAGTGAGTTGTGTCCTCCTCCCTCATGCCAGAAGTCACCCCACTTGATTTCTGGGTCTGCCATGATGGGGTCGTCGTAATTTTTGCAGCAATCCGGCATCCGTGGAGGGAGCTCCTCTTCTATCAGAAAACCTGTCATGACCAGCTCCTCTGTGGCTGCCTGAGTCGTCCATTCACCACCAGCGTCCTGCAAGTGCTGAGGAATCTCCACCCAGTGAGGAGCAATTTCCTCCTCCACTATGTAGCCTCCGTAATTGGGCTCTGGGATAGGCAACTGAGGCTCTGCTTGGGTTTCCATGTCCCAGTTCTGATCAGAGTGTGGAGTCAGGGCTAGGTTGCTTCTTGAAAAGGGATGGAGAGCCACAGGTCCAGTGCGGCGGTGCCTGCCTACTTGGCTATAGTAGGCTGGCCCGTGTTTGGGCTTGCCTCTCTCACGGGGCATAATGAAACCAAGCCTGAGGGGAGAAGAGTGCACAGTGGAGAGGCCGAAGAAGCTAGGGAGGGATGAAAGGAGAAGAACAGAGGTCTGGGAGAGCCAAATTGTGATAGCCAAGGGAGAATGAGAGACCGAGGGCAAAAAACAGAGATTAAAACAGCAGCGGGGAAATCCCTGCATGATACTGAGTGAGGTGATGGCAATGGAGGCCGTGAATGCGGAAGCGCTGAGGGTGGAGGTCATCGTACCAGTTCCCATAAACCAGATGTGAAATGCCATTAGAGCTGCTGGACAGTCCCGGCACTCTATGCTCTGCTCTGCGTAAATGCGGGGCATGTTAAGTGAATCGGGGAGGGTGCTGGCGACGAGGGGCTGCCTCTTCTGCCAGCACACCATGTGGCATACCGTCTCCAGGTGGCACCCCATCCGGGGTGTTATTGAACGATGTTGTTGCAGCCAGCAGAGACGTTTTTCTGTATTTAGCAGTATTACAATATTTTTGACAGGGCTTTATGCAGCAGGTGAGTTTATTTATTTACCGGCTGCATTGGTTGCGAACTGCCATTGTTTGGTGTCTCTCTGTAGATGTTTGAGGCTTTTGATAGGCTGCTTTAATGGTAGCTTTATTATCTATATAAATAATTCTTTTTGTGCAGTGATATTTCCCCCCTAGTGCATTCTACAGTGTCTGTGTTCAGTCTGATGGAATTTCCATCCAAATGCTAGTGTTCTGGTTCTGAATATGCCTACGCTGGCTGGATTGACGGGCTTTAGTTCTATGTCTGATTCTGCTGTGTACACTGTATATGCTGCAATGTAGAATTGCTTGACTTTTGTTTTTGCTGTTGTATTATGTATGGAACAGAAACAAAGTGTGGTGGACTGTATTATTTTCATTTTTATTTTACTTTTTTGCTTAATCAGAACAGAATATGCATAATGGAAACAAGGTATATGGCAGCGGAGTGAGTATGCAGAATAGACAAGTTGCAGAGAAATGTGTGGTGTGAGTGTGCAGTGCAGATTTACGGGATGATAAAGAGTGTTTGTAGAAATGGAATGAGTTTCGGCACCCAGCCAGCAGGGAACAAAAACTACCAATTGCTATGAACCCAGAGGGTTCATAATCCATCTTGGACACACAGCACCAAGATTAAGGCACACAAAGTGTACAATAATATATATGAAAATATATGATCATTTTGAATAATAATAATTGGTAAATTGATGTCTACAGTGAATGAATGAGTTGGGCTTATATAGCCCTGTCAAGGTGGATCACGGTGAAAGGTTGTGACTCTTAGGGTTAATAATTAATATAAAATTAATAAAGTAATTGTCTAAATAAGGTTCATTACATATTGCCTCTCATGTATGACGGAGCATTGGATATCAAATGCATGATGATGTGGAGCTTGATGATCTGGACAGTGTCTTTTAATATTTTCGTTTCATTGCATTTCCTACTTTAATGCAGATATTGGTTGTCTTTGATGTAATAATTCTCCTCTTTATCACCTAAATTATAATAAATGAAGGAAAAAATTGGCTGTGCAATTTTTCTATGTTCTCTCTCGTTATATATATAGATATTATTATCTTTTTGGTTTTTTAATCCAAATTAAAACCTCACGGAGAAACCCAAGGAATGTTTCCCCACATTCATGGATGGCATCGCTAGTAAACCCATTGGCATAGATTAATGCACCTTACCTAGGGGGATTTAGACTGTGCACTTCTTGGCATGCACACACACACACGTGCGCTGCGCACACACTCACACATTAGTTTTACCTTTTTTATGTTTTTTAAATCCAAAGAAAAACTTTATGGGAAAACCCAAGTATTGCTTCCCCACATTCGTGGATGGCATCGCTAGTAAACCCATCAACATAGACTGGGCACCTCTTGGCACAGAACTAGCCAAAGGCCCAACAACATTGGTGACAATTGGTTGAGCTAACTCCTTGTGCTGCCAAAAGTAAGAGGCATTTTCAGCCCTGGACAGTAGGTCTAGAAGAGGCTACATCATATACCCAAAGGCTATAGCAGTTTTCTAGCCTTTCTTCCACTGCGAGGAAAGCAGGGATAACTCCCAAGGTTAATCTAGACATGCATGAGTCCTTGGACAATTGATGTTGGAGCCTTTCCAGATGTCCACGAGAGCCATTTTGCTTGACCCAACCCTGTGCCTTTCATACGTAACTCCAAGGGACTCAATGGGATTTGATCTTGAGACCTTTGTGAGATTTTGCACATGAGCATCTACAAATCAAGCTAACCCTTGGGGTCCCCATCCTCCTGCATTGAAGCGAAGAATGAGGATGCTGGTACCTTGCCAGTGCCATTCCTTGGATTTGTCCCCTCTTCCATGGTAACCCCGCTGGAATTAGTGGGAAGTGGGGAGAAAATCCACTGAATAGTGCTAGCAAGGTAGTAACGTCTTCATTCTTCACTTGAGTGTGGAGGGTGGGGGGAATTATTTCTTAAAATTTTGAATATGTCATTTCCAAAATTTGTACCTATTTTGGAAATCATACCTGTTACCTTGCTTTAGATAACTAGTCTAGATGTTTGAAGTGGGGTTGCTTCCAAAAGATTGCAATATTGAAATATGTGAGATTGGTCAGTAGAGATTTTAGAGGAAAAGAATTAGAGATTGTAATGAATATATATCATATGATAAAGTATAATGTAATAATAATAATAAATGTTAATAACCCTATATTAAATATGTAAAGTTCTAAATGGTCAAGAGGCACAATTCTTCATGGAGATAACCCTTTAAAATTTATTCTATTTATACATAGCGACTCACATCATTATGTAAAATCCCTAGGGTTTTATACTAGGAAAGAAGAATAAAATCAGCTTGCACAAGTTTATTTCCCAGTCTTTTTTCTTCACAGTTTTCCACAGTGAACCGTAAGCATAGAATGGCCAGCAAATTTCAATTGCTTTCAAGGCTAATATCCAGCAGTAAAACATAACCACACAGTATTCGATGTTCAATCTGTTAAACCCAGCAGTAAAACCCTCTAGAGGGCGCTGTCTCAAACACCAAAATTCAGTCACAAATACAAAATGATGAATGCTGTAGTAGCAGCTAGTTTCTATGCAAAAATCACTAAGTAAAACCTGGAGATCACTACCACGGTGGTATAGCTGTCCCTGGTGGCTGAATTGGTCTTCACAGAAGGTTCCGTCTTCATTAGATCCTTGCTGCTGCTCCTGCCTGCCAAGAGATGCCCTCTGCCTGCACAGTAAGGGATGAAAACTCGCCCAGATCCCTCCTCAGTTCAACCAGCCTTGACTCAGCTCTTTTCCAGGGTGATCCCGGGGGTAGAATAGGGCTCGGCTGTCTCAGGATAAAGGAGGCTAGGGTGCTGCTGCTCCCTTCTAAAGGCTGGAACAGGCTCTGCTGCAGCTCCAGGGTATCCTCGGCCACCACTAAGATCACCTTCTCAACCTTCCACAGGTCACGAATTCCCTTAACAGCACTCGACTCCCTTCACTGATGCAATCAGTCCTCTAAAGAAAGCTACAGGAACCTCAGTAAACCTCTCCAGCAGACCTGTCCTTCAACGGTTATGCCTCTGAGGTAGAAAGTGAACAAGGGTTGAACTAGGGTGAGGACTGTTGGGTATGTGTTATATTCTTTGTATGTGTGTGTGTGGGCGCGTCAGATTTGACAACTGCGTCTCGATCCCAATTTCCTTTGTTCTCTGTGTCGTGTGCGCCGGGCGCTTTCTTGGGGGGTTCCTAGGGGGGGCCAGGTTTGGCCCCCCTTGGTTACGCGTAGCACCCCCAAATTTTTTTTTGGGCGGTTTTTGCTATTTTAGCGGATTTTGCTATTTTTAGTAGTTTTCTAAATTAATCCCGGATTAAGGGATTAGGGTTTTGGTAGCTACGGAATACCTAAAACATTGTATATATTGTATGGTGAATGGTGAAATTAATACAATAAAGAGTTGAAAGGTGCGGCACCAAGGAAGACTGGTTTTCTCCTTGTTAAGGGTTTCCAGCGTAAATCTCTGTGTACTATGTGTATGAGCCATTGATTAATTTCTGTGCTTAAGAATCTATATGCATTGCTTTACTTCATAGGTTTAAAACTTACAAGGACTAGCCCACCGAAACTCAACAAAACTGGTGGTTTACCAACCCTCCATAGAAATGAGGCAACCGCTTCCCAAAAAGACAAATGAAAATCTTCAAGTCAATTCTTGTCCTCTTCCAATTGAGCCTCCCTCTCCATATATAGTTTTTGCCTTTAGTTTGCTTCCTTGTTTTAGGGTAACTTGTCCTTAAAGCATGGGTCACTTACCCCTTTTCTTTGCCCAAGGGATCCGTTAATTCACCTGCTGCCCCGTTTGTGCCCCTTAAATCCCACGACTCCCCTTTAGATGGGGACTATGGCCTACAGGGAGCCCCCTTAAGCCACTACGTCCCTCTTTCGTGGGGTTAAATGGGAGGGGACATAACAATCCTTCCTCCCCGAGATTGCTTGTCCTCAAGCAACTGCAACCTAGGGTGCTACAAAATCTGCTCTCCCTCCCATGTGGCGTCCTCCTTTGGTAAATCCTTCCATCTTATCAAGTACTCATTTACAGTCTTGTTCCTCAAGCATTTTCTCTAAATGCCAAAATCTGCTTGGTATTCAAAATCAAACGACCTTCCTCGTCCAATGGTGGTAGATTTGTGGAAGAAACAACCTGCTGGCCCAAGGCCTTCTTGAGGGAAGAAACATGGAACCCATTGTGAATTCTGCTGCCCTCCGATAACTCCAAATCGTAATCTACTTCTCCTATCTTTATGATCACCTTGTATGGTCCATAGAAACGTGGCTAGAGCGTTAGTCAAGCCAAAGGGCATGACTAGGAACTCATAATGTCTGTAATGGCACTGGAAAGATGTCTTGTGTACATCCTCCTTGCGTACTTTGATCTAATGGTACCTTGATCTGAGATCTATCTTTAAGAAATAGATCGCCCCATGTAGCTCATCAATCCTCAAAATCATGTACCTGTTCTTAATGGTCTTCTCAATCTTGTCCTTGAATCTCTTCGGATGTCGGTATGGGGTTGTGATGACGAGATTAGCCCCCTACTCGTGCTCGATGGTGTGCTCAAATCCCCTGTCTCCTCATCGTCCTCCCCATCAGAAAGCACTTCATATAGTGTGCTTTCCCTTTACCCATGCATCTGTGACCTGACTCCCAAGGATCCTTGCAGGTGAAGCAAAGCTTCTTTTGCTTGAGCTCCCTCCGAGTTTCTTCATCCAAACGATCCTTCCCTATCCATTCCTTCTGAAATGGTTTCCTGTCTTGAGGCTTGGGAGGAATGTAAAGTTTGGTTGGTACTATATCCATCATATCAAGTGTCCTCATAATAGCATCCTGTAGTGTGGCTGGTTTGAAGGCCTTGACCCACCCATGCAGGGGCTCGGCTAAAACTTTTGTGAATAACATCACGAATTTATGCTCCGATATGTCTGTCACTTGCACAACTACCCTCTCGAACTTTGCAATAAAAGCCTCTGGTGTACATGTTTTCCTTAACTTTGCCAACTCATGGAAGGAGATTTCTAGATCCTTCCTGTCGAATCTGTCCATCAGTCTCTGTGTGAACTCCACATAGGATGTGATGCCAGCGTGCCCTAGTGTCACTAGCCCATGCTACCACCACTCATGAGCCTCACCATCCAAGTGCAGCGTGGAAAATTGGATGGCTTCTGCTTCTATCATCGTGTTGAGTTGGATGTAGGTGTCCAACTTCTGGACCCATGATCAGGCTGAGCATCGGGATGAACCGTCATAAGATGGGATGGATAGATTCCCCACCTTCCGCATCAGGTCAGCGTTCTGCTGCTGCCCTGGTGCTCCTCTATGCCCCTCTCTAGGTCTGTTCCTGTACTTGATGTTGCAGTAGTCATGCAAGGACATGGCTGCCTGAAACTCCTCCCCAAGTGCCATGTATTCCTGGAAACATGTGGAGAAATCTTCACTCTGATTCTGCTGGAGTGGCTGCTGCTTCTCAATGAAGCGAGGCAGGAGGGGTCTGGGTGTCTTCCAACTCATCGTCCGCTGCACACTTTGCCTGGATACATGAGAATTGTTTTCTTCCACTGGAGCTCTGCTGTTGCTCCCTTCTGCCTGAGGTCTGTTCTGTCCGTTATCTGGGGCCCCACTGTTGCTCCCTTCTGCATGAAATCTGGTCTGTCCATTGCCCCCATTGGTGTTAAGGCCCTGGCTGTTACCCAGTGGGCTCAACAGCTGTGTGAGGGTGTCAATTAACTCTCTTCCCTCTAGCAAAGGTCTCCTTCATTTCGTTTTTCCCTTTAGCCAAATCGTTTAGTATGTGTAGCACACTGAGGTCCTCTTTTTCCTCATTATGATCTCCCATGTTCCCTGTCTCTTCTTCTTCTGATATTTCAGATGAGGGCTGTCCCCCACGCCCTCGTCTTCTCGTCATCCAATCAGCCACAGGCTGGAAAGATCAGAGCTCTGATACCACTGTAAAATCCCTAGGGTTTTATACTAGGAAAGAAGAATAAAATCAGCTTGCACAAGTTTATTTCCCAGTCTTTTTTCTTCCCAATTTTCCACAGTGAACAGTAAGCATAGAATGACCAGCAAATTTCAATTGTTTTCAAGGCTAAAGTTCAGTTCTGTTATTAATATCCAGCAGTAAAACATAACCACACAGTATTCAATGTTTAATCTGTTAAACCCAGCAGTAAAACCCTCTAGAGGCTGCTGTCTCAAACACCAAAATTCAGTCACAAATACAAAATGATGAATGCTGTAGTAGCAGCTAGTTTCTACAAAAAATCACCAAGTAAAACCTGGAGATCACTACCACAGTGATATAGCTGTCCCTGGTGGCTGAATCGGTCTTCACAGAAGGTTCAGTTTTCATTAGATCCTTGCTGCTGCTCCTGCCTGCCAAGAGATGCACTCTGCCTGCACAGTAAGGGATGAAAACTCGCCCAGATCGCTCCTCAGCTCAACCAGCCTTGACTTAGCCCTTTTCCAGGGTGATCCTGAGGGTAGAATAGGGCTTGTCCCTCTCATGATAAAAGAGGCTAGGGTGCGGCTCTCTTCCAAAGGCTGGAACAGGCTCTGCTGCAGCTCCAGTCTATCCTCGTTCCCCACTAAGATCACCTTCTCAACCTTCCATAGGTCACGAATTCTCCTAACAGCACTCGACGCCCTTCACTGATGCAATCAGTCCTCTAAAGAAAGCCATAGGAACCTCAGTAACCCTCTCTAGCAGACCTGTCCTTTAACGGTTATGGTTCTGAGGTAGAAAGTGAACAAGGGTTGAGCTAGGGCGATCCAAAATATAACCGTGACAAATGTATGGTGATCCAAAATATAAGTGAGTATGTTCGACTCAGAAGTTTAGTGTAGCCTCAAAAATGTATATAACCGTGACAAAATTACGGTGATCCAAAATATAAGTGAGTATGTTCGACTCAGAAGTTTAGAGAGAGAAATTAGATTCATATTTCAGATTAAGAAGGTGATTGAATACGAATTTATTCAAACATTTAGTACCCAATCCAAGTCACTAGTATCTAATTGTTTTGACAATGCTTGAGAACTGGACTTGGATGACTCCTGGAAACCATGTATAATATGTAAAAGTTGCATTTCCTGGTTTTTTGACATGGTGGCTTTGCTTGCTGTAATGATGTTGCTGAAAAGACAATAGTTAGATCACCAGAAACCCAAATTGAAACCCATCATACAAAACCCATATTACTTGTATAACAGATTTAGATTCAGTGTAATACAAAAAATGGATGGGAAAAATGATCATATTGTCCAATCATCAATGTCTATTGTCGAAACTGAAGATGCATGGCTGGAATATTCTCGAAATCTGCCCAAAAATCCCCCAAATCTGCCCAGAACATCCCTGAAATCTGTCTGGAATGTTCCTGAAATCTGCCTGGAATGTCTTGGGGACTGCCATCAAGTTCCCAGGTCCCTGATGAAGTCCCCATCAGTTTGGGGACATTTCCTAGGGTTTCCCAAGTCCCTGAAACAGCAGAATGATGGGTATGTTTTTCTTTGGGGGGACGGGTTCCTGTGCAACATAGTTATTCAATCATATATATATATATATATATGATTGGAAATAACTATATATATATATATAGTTATTTTTTTTTGTTTTCTTTTTTTACTTGGAAATAACTCCCTGGGAAGCTCCTGGGCACTTGCCCTCATTTCGAGAATGGTACCCAATGTAGAGAGGGCTATGTAGATTGAGTTCCCTTGGCCCCGTTGGAATCAAACCAGGGACTTGCATAGTGTGCTGGATTACAGGCAACGTCCTAGCAACAGTGGCACCAACCGATTGAGCTAAGCCTTTGGGCTAATGTTTGGAAACATCTCGTCACACTCAAGCAATTAAATGAGATTTGAACATGGGGTTATCTAAAAAATGCCCTATGTTAATTGTGACATGTTTTGCTCCAATATCCGACAGAGGCTTAGAATTGAGGGGCCTTATGCTAATTTCAGAAATCAGAGTAGCAAAGAAATTATGGGATTTCTTTAGTTGTTCTAGTCTGCTTTGGAAAAAGGTTCTAACAAATAAATAACTTCAAGGAYGGCCTTCTTGGAGACTCCGTTACCATGATCATCCCAGTAAGAGAGGTACTGGTCTTTGGGAACTTTTAAGTGAATCCTGGCCAAAATTACCGCAGGATTTGTACTTCAGTCTAGGAGCAGAAGAGAGTGGATTAAATTTTGTGGGAAGATAAATGGAAGGGGCTAGGGAAAGGCCCCTTGGAAGAAGAGGGAGGTATTCAACATCTCTGCAATATCTTATAGAATTATGGGTTATATGACATTAAAGATTTTTATATTCAAGAGAACAGATTGGATTCACCCTAAAAATTTGTTGACCTTGCAGAAGAAAATATGGCCTTGAAATTCTTCAAAGATGAAACAAAGGGACTTTTAAAGTTGCTGAAGATGGATGGCTTTCCACGAGAGGTTCTTCCTTTAGTTGTTCCAAATGTTTTTGTAGTAAAGACATACAATTTTTCTCCTCCAAATAATATTATGAGGAGATGTACAACAATGTGCAAATCTAGCAGCCATGATTCCATGTAAAATGGAAGTGTTTTATGGTGGGTAAATGCCAAACCAAGAGAGAATGCAGTTCACTGGAGGCTTGCTCATAAAGCTTTCTATTGTCAAGTCGTGACTGATCGATGGACAAGAAGAACATACTAAAACTGCCCAATATATGGTTCAGATAATGTTGTCGTCAATCACATATTTTGGGATCGTATGTAGTCTAGATGTTTATCAGAAAATTGGATCAGAATCTTTGATATAAAATGATGGATACAAGAAGATATACAATCTGGCCTGCAAACAGGTGACTTTTTATGTTAGTATATTTTGGAAATTGAAGCACAGATGGAATAACTTCCACCAATTAAGATAGATCGCTTAAATTTCTTGCAAAACTGCTATCTGCATCATTTGGAAAACCCAAAACAAAGCTTATTTTGAGCATTTTGTCCCTTTGCCAAGTGAGATTTGGGAAGTTGGTTGCTTTAAGGAAGCTTCCAGCATCAAACTTTGTCCAATAGACGATAAATATTTTGTAGGGTCTTTCTCCTCCCCGCTTCCTCACATTTGTTTGTGGTTGCTGGACTTCTGCAATCAATATCTTCCCTGTCAATCATGGAAATTTTGGGATTAGGCAGTAGATTATTGGTTGTAGGTTGGGGGTGGGTTTGAATGGGATGGTGGAACAATGTTTTTAGGATGATACTAGTGGGCCCTTGTGGTGAAGTTAAAATTCATAGAACTTGGAACTAGAAATAGTTACAAATCCTATTGTTTCTGCAGCCTTAAGCTTAAAGCCTTCACAAACTTGACATTGCATCACCTGCAAGCCTTCTTGCAGCACCCACAAACAATTTCTTGCTGCAGCTGTGTTAGCACACTTTTTGACCCTAAATCAGATCTGAAATAAAGTAAAATCAGCTGGGTAAAAGAATGCAAATTCTAGGAGAGAATGCCCTAAGTGTCACCGGCAATCCTCCTCTGCGTTTGGGCTGGTGTGTGCAAACCTCAGGAGGAGTTCCCTAAGTGTTTTCTTGCTGTCACAAACCTGCAAAATCTGTAATTAAATACCTTAAAACAGCAGCAAGAAAATTCGTCTTCGGACAGCGTTTAAGTCACTCAAGGGTAAGCAACAATGTTTAAAATTTTAAGGGATGAAAAACCTTGTAGCATAAGTAATTATAATGAAAGAGAGAGAAGGGAAGATGTGATATTATAAGGCTGAAAACACCACAACAATATGCTAAAAGAAACTAAGCAATGCATAAAAATTAATACGATACCAACAAGAATTGACAGCTTGATACCAGTACACCAAAACTTTATTACTGCTCTTGCCAAAGGGCTGTTTGCACTACTAAACACAAGTACATAACCAGTAAAGTATTGCTCTTTAATGACAGACTAGAAGCTAGAGTAAAAGGAAGAATGATGAGAGAGAGAAAGTACTGCTGCTGCTCAGAGAAGTCGACCCTCAATAATGAGGAGCTTCCATTATATAGGAGAGAGGGCGCATTACCCACGACAAGAATAGGAGGGCACATGAGAGGATGTAATGCTTGGGAAAAACAAGAAGGCGTGCATGAAAGAGGCACACGTGTGGGATAAGGAGAAAAGGCTCACATGTGTGGGAGAGAAGACCCACGCATGGGAGATATAAAGGCGCTCGGGGAGGACAAGAGAGAGTAAACACGTGCTAATGAGGAAGAGAAAGGGGTTAACTCATTTAAACAAGAGAGAGGAAGACACATTACTGGATAGATGTTCTAGGAAGTTAGGGAGATGAGGAAATGTGCATGAGATGGAAAATGAGAGATGAGGTGGAGAGGAGGAATAATAAGAGTGTGAACAAGATGAGAGGAACATGCACACGTGTGGGATAATGCATGGAGAAGTGCGCATGAAGGAGCTATGGAAGGAGTTTAGTGTGTGAGAGGAAAGAAAGCGTGTGAATGCATGAATGAGGAGAACACATGTGCATGGACCTAGGGAGATACGAGAAAACACGCTCATCCCAAAATAAGTATGACGTGAAGACGTGTGCCAAGTCACTCACACGTTTTACTTTTCTTGGAGAAGACGTAACATATCCTTAGTAGTGCGCCCCCATCCTCATGCAATTAATGCGCCACATGTCATACTGTGAAATTATTTGCATGTTTGAATTATGGCTTGCCAGTTGTCACCTCGCATGGTGGCCATACCTGCTAAATATAGCCCTGCTAAATACAGCCATGCCAAAAATAGTAGTCACCCTAAAAAATATTAAAACCCCAAATATGTCTGGGACCACTAGGATACCACTGCCAAATATAGTATGTCTAAAAATAGACACTACTAAAAATAGAATCTCGTCGCATGCCATTGATATCATACTCATCGGATTCAATTTTCTGTAAGGAACCTAAATATATGCTCGGAATCATCATCTAAACCCTGGATCACCAACTGCTAAAAATAGTAGTAAACTGCATACCTGTCATCTGAAAAAGGTTCACTGGATCCAAAATCTTGCAAGGATCTGAGCTATATAATCAATATCACCATGCGGGCATATGCTCTCTGTCTCCTAAAAAGTAGGGACTATACTATATAAATAGTAATCTCTCTGTATCCATGAAATGTTGTGAAAACTTCCTTCCTCTGAAATAAAGAACACTACCTGACCAATCTTGTACCTGTACTTGGTGGGAACCAACCCTGGCTCAAAACACAACTGTCTCTGGGAAAATCTCTAAATGCAAGCCAAAATGAACATGCTGGCTCTTAACCCTCAGGATTTTCAAGGGAGAAAATCCAGGGCTTAACAAACTGCAAGGCCTCTTTTAATACCCCAGTTTTGATCCCTGTAATGTATTAGATCAGATTATGTATAAATTGTAAATGCGTGGTCCATGTGAGCTCAAATAAATGACCCTGTGTAAATGATGTAAATATGTTAGTATGGATTCCTAGTGTGGAGCTCAAGTCCAGGGCCTGACCAGTGAATGGCGAGGCATGTAGATGATGTAAATATACTTCTATGGACCGTGTAGCAGGCATACCACGGTGAACTCAAGCTATGTAATTATTAATGTTGGAACATAATATATAATGGTCCAATATGGCTACAAAGAGCACATGAGGGACTATGATTCCACTAGAGGAAGAGGATGTAGGAGTGGGGAAACAAATCCGGGGGATGTGTGGAAGTGCCCCCAAATTCTAGGGAATAGGCTCTCTGACGTAGGGACCCCGCCAAAAATACTAAAAAATTAAAATTAAAATATCTGAACACTGAAACATAAATCATTGAAATTTTATACATAACAATGTGTCAATAACCTACATCATTGCATGTAACATAATAAATCATAAATGGTACACATAATGATGTAACTTTACATAATTATCATGACAAATCATCTATCACCATTATATTTCTAGTTATATTTAGAAAATTTAGAAGATATAGATCTAAGTTTTAAGATAATTTATTTAAGAACAGGTCAAATGACAAATGAGCATCATTGCTCAAGACAATGCCCCACAAGTCTTTGCACCCGGCTTTTGCTTGAAGGAATAAGGAGCAACCATGGGATACCACCTTTTGAACCATAACCATTCACATTCTCAAGAATACTTGATGGAATATATGCAATCCGAGTTGTGCTTCACAAGTCTCTCCTCATCTACCATGTGCGTTATGTTTACATTTATTCTATTTTTACTCTACTTTTTCATCTTTTCTTTCCCTCAAAATGGCAGACTTTGGTCAAAAGGTAGTGTGGGAGTGTCTCATTTTTGACGGGAAAGTTCCCTACTGCATCGCCTTGTATCCCCTCCAAAAGGGGACGTGGGGAAATGTTCTCCTTGGAGTAGCCATGTCTGGGAAGTGTGGGGAGGCTGGAGCAGTTCCCCTACCGTCAGGAGCCCATTCCCTACCCTCAGGAAGGTGTCCCCATGTAACACTGCTCTTTTCCACCATGTGCCTTAAATGAAGCCATCCACCTTCCTTGACTTGTAAAACAAATCACTGAATGCTTGTAAGAGGTTGGTGGGAAAGTCTTCTTATGTAGTTATTGAAGCATGGACCGAGTACAATCATTATGGGAAAAAGTTAAGAGTACTTATTCCTACTGTAAGAGGTAATATCAGCCATAATTTCCTCAGGTTTTTCATTGTCATGGATTCATTTTATCATTCTTTCTTTCATGCTGCATGCTCCTTGTCAATGATCAACCAATCCGATATTAACCAAAACAGCAGTGTGAAAGAGTAAAGTGTGGACCTTGGATGAGAAATAGATGGCTGTAGGAGAGCATAGAGGCTGGGCAAATTAGGAATCCCTCGCTTTCTGTGTAATTTATGCTCTTTGGTTGCTTGAGAGCCAAGTATTATTCTTGCTGGAAATACCCACAAAGCATTTAGCAGATTGGGCTCTTTCTGTCCACACCGAAGAGCATTGGATGAAAGAATATCCCTGAGGCACTGTGGAGCAGAGAAAGGTCAGAGCTTCCCTGTGTTGTCTGGGGCAGTGGAAGAGAGTGCCATGGACATTTGATAGCTGGATGAGATGCCTAAAATGCTCTGTAATGAGCAGATTGGCCAAGTATGAGAGAAAATGGGTTTAATTGAGTGAGCTAGAAGCCTGTAGTTTGGTTCCTTCGCCCTGGTCATAGCCTGGCGTGGGGGTAGTATTTGCGTCGGATGCCTACAGTTGGGTGGAAAATTGCTCGTACTCAGCAAATTTCTTGGACTATCTTCTGCTAAGAGTGTTTTGTCTTTGCTTATGAATCTGCAAATTAATGTTATTTTCTGTTATGTAAATTTATATAATTGCGTTGAGTTTTGTACCTTGGGAGGTGTTCCCCATGTGCTTATTACCTCCTTAGCACATGAGGGAAGGACATTACACTTTGTACCTTGTACTTTTGGTCTAATTTCACTTTGACTTTGATTAAAGTGAAATTTAGTCACTTTTGGCCTAAAAGTGTTTGTTAATTCAAAGGGGTGAATTAGAGACATAAGTTGACTTAGGAAACTTAACCCAAAGTGGGTTTGTGATTTAGATATTCATGGGGAGATCTCAACCAT
>ML786322.1:585767-602308 GCA_009831015.1 Picea engelmannii | reverse complement strand
ACCAAACTGGATGGGATCACCAATCTTCCAATAAAACATCCATGGAACTCGAATGCCCGTTGGCCAAAGAAATGAACAGGTGAACCACATTTAGAGTTGAAAATTTGCATGCCAAGAAATTGGAACCGCTCATGTGAATGAAACAATTCCATAAAAGCTGAAATGCCTTCTAAAGAAATGTCCAACCCTTCAAGGTTCAAAACCAAATACAACATGAACGCTATGTAGACATGCGTAATGGGATAACGAATGCTCCCATTTTTGAGGCAGATAATCATTACTACCACTACCATTATTATTGCCATTTAGTGGGTAAATTATTGGAGTGTTTATGCATTTTACAGTTAGTTGGTTGTAAGGTAGTATAATTTTTTTGTTTGTTAGTGTTTATCTTTTCAGCAATTTGATTGGTAAAGTTTACAGAAGTATACATACCTTATTTTTTTATTATTTGAAACACATATTCTTAATTATTAGGCTCACTCAGGTTGTATATATTAAACTATATATATTAAACTTGAATCATCCTGAAATTTTGATTAAGTTTGAAATTTATATTACAGTTATAAAAGTCTAATTACTATACTATAAACTTTGTGTAAAACTAGTAAAAATTATGTCTGAATTATATGATATTTGTGTAAAAAAAACTAATTATTATATTAGGACAAAAAAATCTAATTACTATGTAATAAACTTTGTCAGTTTTCATCATACTTCTTATCAATTTTATGGTAAAATTTTGATATATTTTAATTTTTTATCTCATTCATATCGAATTTATATGATTATATAGTCTAAGTAAACCTAATAATTAAGAACACGAGTTTTCTTCTACAAAATCACAACAAGATCACAAGTTCAAATCCTACTTGAATTTTTTAACAATTTCATCTCATATTTATGGCAAAAAAATATCCAATTTTAACTTGCTCTCTATTTTTATTTTTTATATCCAAAAAATATCCAGAAAATCTAATTACTATGTAATAAACTTTGTCAGTTTTCATCATACTTCTTATCAGTTTTATGGTAAAATTTTGATATATTTTAATTTTTTATCCTATTCATATCTAATTTATATGATTATACAGTCTAAATAAATCTAATAGTTAAGAAAACTTGTTTCCTCCTTCAAATCCTAAATTTTTTTACCAATTTCATCTCATATTTTTTTACCAATTTCATCTCATATTTATGGCAAAAAAATCCAATCTTTAACTTGCTCTCCATTTTTATTTTTTATCCTGTCTGAATTCTTCTTTACCTATCCATATAATGTGGTACAGAGAACTAAGGCGGTGAACTGCATGCATTGCATTTATGCCTATGAGCATTACCATCCCACTTACACCAACTTGCAGACATAAATGTCAGGACTTTTCAACCGTTGCTTTGGTGAAGGCGGCAAGATGGGGTCGGTTTCTTTTATCGGAGTCACAGTGTCAGACAGGAATCCTGAAAAACATGCAGTGGTCGTTTATGAGGTACAAAGCCTGCAAAACCTGCATGCAAATTGTCTCTGCCCGGGCAGCAACCCAAAGGAAGGTTTTTATGATCTACAGTTCCTCCTCCTGTCGATTCCTTTAATTTGCAGTTGTGAGTCTTGTCTACTCCCTGTATCGGAGCACGAGAGCAGCTGAAATTGGCCTGCATCGCTCTATTATTACTTCATAAATGTCAAATCATGACGTTACTGCAGGGAATTGGGCTTCTCCAACTTAGAAAAACTTTCCATCTAACGAAATTGAATCCATTTTCTGTTTAATATAATAGATACCGTGTTGTTATGAATCACTGTGGGCAGTTTGGACGAGTGCGTTCCTGACCGTTTTAAGGTGACGTGGACTAAAATTCAGAAAGAATCAGTGTACAAGGAATGGAATGCGCGTGGCCTCCACGTGAAGTCCTAATTTGTACGGTTCATCTCTTTGACAGAGATAGAATAGATGGCTGTGAAAGCGCAGAGGCTGCACCCTTTCAGATTCAAGTGGGCGATACCAAGTTCGTAGAAAGGAGATAATTGATCTGTGACCTTGCTGACATTGAACGCTTTATCTTTATCAGAAATTCTCATGGGACCAATTCGTTCGCCCAAGGTTTTCTACTTGTGCTGCCCGGTAACTGCTTTTCAAAACCATTATTGGGTTACAGAAAATGTTGAATCTAAGCGATTCGAACGACTGTAAAAATATTACGGCCTCAGCTAACTGTCGTTTATAGTGCTTTTGATTAAGCATGAAGGTATGCAGAGACGATAGACGATATAATGTATTTTGCAGAGTGATCTGTTCCTTTATATTCTAATGATTTAGTAAAGAATTGGTATATTTATGCCAATCTCCCGTGAGCCACATGTGGTTTTGACTGGAGTTCAAAGCAATTCTAGGAAGCCTCTTGTCTTTCATGTTTTTATCTTCGTCTTGTACATTAGGTACTTAGCCATAGCTGTGCTCTCAATGGGGGAAAAGACTATTTTCTATGAGGAGGATAGGATAGGATAGGGTGTATTGTCTTTGATTATGAGATTATAAGTTATATTTATTTTTTGGATTTGCTCTATCTTTCTCCACAATTCTCTAGAGATACTATGTCCCCAAACTTCACAACCATATAGAATAACAAAAGTGACGAGAGTCTCAAAGAAGAGTTTCTTCTTATCTCATAGCCAAAGGTCCACTGATTTACAATTGTTTTCAAGTCCATAATAATATCTCCACCCTCCATTTATCCTTTTCTCAATGCTATAATTCTAGTCGAGGTTGTGATGAAGATCAATTTTGAGATATTTGTATGAAGTCATTTCTTCCAAGCTATTGTTGTCATACACAAAATTAACATACATGATCTTTTTAGATTTAAGTATCATAACCTTCATTTTGTTAGTGTTAATAGTCATTCATGTACTAGAGCATAAATCCTTGAGAGTTTTTAGTTTCTTGTAGAGATCATAGGGACTCCTTTCCATAAGAATAATATCATTAGCGTAAAGAAGGAGTATGATGACCATACTAGCTAGAGTCGGGCCGACACAACTTACTTCTTCCAAACAACCCTCTAACTTGTCAATGTATATGCCAAAAAGGGTAGGGGGACATAGGACAACCTTGCTTAACCCCTATATTACAATTAATTTCTTCCAACTATCTCTCAGTGTTCCTAAACTTCGCAATAACATTCTCATACAAACTTATTGCAACAACTCTCGACTTGAAAAGAACTTTTAGTTTCTCTAGCCTATTCCAAAGGTTAGTCCTGGGAAATGTGTCAAAATATTTTTTAAAGTCAACAAAACAACACATGAGATTGGTTTTATTATTGTGACACTCCTATGCAATGATCTTAAGCATAACAAGGTGGTCCATAGTTGAATGATAGTTCATAAATCCGACCTGGACTTCATCTCTTTTTCAGTGGATTTCTAGCCATATGTTAATCTTCTTTTCCAAAATAATTTCATATAACTTAGATGAAAAGGGGCTAATAATAATGGTCCTATAATTAGAGGTATTGTGTTTATCCCCACTGTTAGCACCAATTCTTGCAAGGGGGATGTTTCTCTCCGATTTCAGGCCCTTGGTGTACAACATGAAGAAATGGGTTTTAAAAAACCATCAAATGCGTTTTATTTAAAGGCCGCATTCATGAGCGTCAAGCGCAACACACAGAAGAAGTCCATTTTGGGCTTAAAATCAAGCAAGCGAGCATTTTTGTTTTCAGTGGTGAGGATCCATCGATGGAGCAGATCAACGATCATCGGGTAAGCCAGAGCCATGGAGTTACATAAGTTTTAGCGCATGGGCTCATCCCTTAGGGCCAAAGTCACAAAATGATCGTGGTCATCCGATCTAGTCGGGACACGTGGCGCTTGATTAAGTCCAGTCGCCATCTCGATTATCGCAACTTTGAAATACAAGGGTCGACTCCCTTCCATCCACGATACGCGAGATGCGAAGGCGCATTTGGGTGTGGGCCCACGGTCATAGCACAGGGTCGTATGGAAAGGCAGTTGGAGGAAGAGAAGCGAGAACTCCCAGTAGGAGAATCCCTGAAACGATCGGGACTATTAGTCTTGGAGGACACATGGTGCCTGATTAAGTCCGGTCACCATCTCGGCTATCGCGACTTTGAAATACAAGGGTCAACTCCCTTCCATCCACGATACACGAGATGTGAAGGCGCCTTTGGGTGTGGGCCCACGGTCATAACACAGGGTCGTATAGAAAGGGGACAAAGCAAATGAGGGGCGCGGAGCCAATGTGTTCAAGGGAAAATGGATCGTGTCCATTGATTTTGAAGCCAGATCCAATCATCGATATGGAGGGCCGTTTCGCAGTTTTAGTCACCAAGGATCCTGGATTGGAATGGTGGAATCTCCCGAAAGGAGAAGTGTCGAAGCGCCTTTGGAGCGAGGTGCCAGGTCATGGCCATGGGTTACATTGAGGGCGGAGCCAAAATAAAAAGGAAGCTAGCCTCCGAGCCTTGGGAAGCAAGCGCATGGTCGTTCCTTGTGCTCGAAGTCTCAGCCACCTGCCGTGGAGGAAGGCAATTAATGAAAATTGAGCAAGTAGCTGAAACCTTGGCTCAAGCCATGAATGTAAGGCATGGAGGTTCTGGCAGGCAGTTTGCTCAAGATCGTCCTGTGTGTAGGTTTTCCTAAAAGAGCCATGTCGATCTGATATCCTTGTCTGACCAGAGGAGCCTGCACATGCTAAATTGGACTTTAATGTCTCAGCTACCCTCCTGCTGCCAAGGGGGCGAATTGTTCTGGGTATATATACTCAGTTTTTGTATTTTTGTAGGCATGGATGGTAGAGCAGAGCTCCCGACTATAATGTTTTAATGAAGCACTGGTTTTCCTGGCTTTGTATCTGCATATGAAATTTTCTTGTTTAATGTAAGGCAACTCTCTTTTTCATCTGGTTTCGATCTCATACTAAAAGGGTTCATGATTGAATGATTCACATGAATCATCGTGACTGTGTTATGATAAAGGATTTATTATAACGCTATTATGTTCTTTTAGTATTTCTGCTCTTGAATATAAGAGGTTCTTGTGTTCAAGTTTTTCTTCTACAGGCTGTTAGAAGCTCAATGCCTACAGTCGGCCTTCACATTTCCTCACAGAAGTCTTCCTCCTACTCACCCTTATTACAATTTACTGTCTGAAGTTAAACCAAGACCTCATCTGCTTGTGCTTGCCTGGCTTAGTTTTCGAGTTAGAACGATATTGTTATGAGTTTATTTCCATTCATCACCCTTTATCAACAAATAGTGACATAAACTGATGGGCATCGGGCTTACTCCTACTGCAATCCAGGAGTGACTTCTGACACCAACACCCACTTTTAAAAATATATACAACGAGGCTTTGAGTCCAAGGTTTAGGTATGTCTTGCTTGACTACTAAATTGAAAAACTTGTGGATGCGAGGGATGAGGATAAGCCCTACGATTTTTAAAATTTATACTTGGTAGCCTTCAATGTCCTTATATTTCTCTCTTGCCAGCCACTGAACCTAAAACTCTATGTCTTCAATGGAAAACAATTCTTCATCTGTAGAAAGGGTTTGAATGTTGTCCATGACATCAAGGGATACATAAATAATTTTAAAGTAACAATTCTAGTGCTTGAAATGAATCATATCATTTTATTTAGTTTTACAAGTTAGAATCGTCCTCCAAAATTTCTGAGGATCTAGCTTAGATAGGTGCAATGCTTCTCTTGCTTCCTATTTATATAATGTTTTTTTCCCCTTCTAATTAGGGCTTTGTACATTTTTATCTTCTTGGACTTTGAGGATTCATTAAAGACATCCCTAATGGTTTTTCTAGAAATCTTACATTCTTTATCATACCAAGGGTAGGCCATTCTATTTTTCTTTTTACACGTCACCTTAATAGTGAACTTATTAATGGAAGTAGAGAGGATTGTAATGAAATTATGATAGAGGTCTTGAATATTGTTCTTATTTGATAAGAAATTTAATTCATTATTTAAATCCTTTAAAAATGATTAGCATTGTCTTTTGTGAATATTAAGTTCTTTTGGCTATCATAATTATTTTCAATGGGGCTTTTGTGCACGACAACGTTTAGATTTAAGGTTAAAGGTCTATTTTAGATTTGATCTCATGATCGTTTAGGATGTAAAGATTTACTTTTTGGTTGTATACGAGAATATCGAATATCACATAATCTATGCAATGCTGAGTGCATGCATACAAGTCATTTGGTTGGATTTCAACCAGTTCATTAGACCATTGCAAATTACTAGACCTTGAGAACTACAAAGCATGAGGAACTCAATATGGAACAAATTATCAACCAAGTATTCAAAGTTCCTTTTCCATTTGCTAGCTAAAACAAGTTCTTAATCTATCCATGGAGGATTAGGGTTGGAATTATTATTTAAAACAATAATTTGATTAGTTTTTATTCTAGAATTAAAGTCTCTTTGCAAGAGCATAATTCATTCTTTTCTAAAACTGTAAATATCATGTTCTAAGTCATTGTAGGGACGATTTTTATCTATATTGTTTTTCTTATAAAATTTAGAATTAACAAATTCAAAATAACATATTTCTATATAATTTTTCTTAGCATTAATATGTGATATCTCCATCCATATGTACTAATTGAAAGGGCCTTTCTTGTAAAGCTTGATGTGAGGAAAAATGTTCTTTTTTATGTAACAAACTATGCCTCCAATCCCATTTCAATAATATTTATTATTCCATATGGACCACAAGACATCCTTATATGATAGGGACCTTATATTTTTCATTCTCCCACATTTCAATAAGAAATATAATATCAATTTCACTTGGGATCCAACTTAAGATATGCCTTTTGGTCATTAAAAATGACCTAACTTAAGATATGCCTTTTGGTCCATGAAAAGCCATGACAATTCAAAGAGAGGATCCAAAGTTCTCAATTTCTTATTATCTTTTTGGTCTCTATTCCTAATTATGTTATATTCTTTTAAAGAATAAAATTGTTTGATTGGGATAATTATAAGGAAGTGATGCTTCTTATGAATAGAAGAATTAATTAGTTGTTCATAAATATACTTATTGGTTAGTCTTTCCATATGTTTATGTATAATAGATACCCATTATTACACACACACACACACACACACACACACACACACACACACACACACACACACACACACACACACACACACACATATAGTACATTCAAAATGTGCTACTGCGCAAAATGACAATGGATTAACCAAACTATTCAATTTTTTCACAAAAAAAGTTTCTTAAACAAAACTTCATCAAGAATTAAGAATATGCTATTAGGAGTCTAAAAATGATCGTCTGAAATGTACAACTCATAAGAACTTCTCTCCCATTCTGGATATCATCTTCCCCTCAAGCTCTTGCCACAAGAACACATTCTCGTATAAAGAAAGAACCTCCTTTGACCATAAATTCACCTCTCTGTTAAGTTCTCTAAAAACGTGCTTATAGAGGATATCTAGAAACTGACTTGAAATAATTTTGAATTTCTGTCCAAGATGCAGTAGATCCAATTGTACAATTTTCAACTGATCCCACATCTTGTCAATACATAACTTTGAATCCCCAAAGACCTACAAAATAAAAACCTTCTTTTTTGGCTACTAGGCTTAAAAGAACTAATAATGCTGAGAGTTCAGCCCTATTATTAGAATTAGGACCTATATTGGCTTTCCCACAAATTAATGAAATGAGATTGATTAAGATAGAATATGATTCCCAAACCACAAATCATATCTGGGCCTTGGGAGGCCCCATAAAAACCCCCAAGGGATGGAGTAATTTATTTCCAGCTTCTCAATCATCCTTGGGGCATTCAATGACTGATTAATATTGTAATATTGAAGAAAATATAAATCCTATTGCAAAACTTGTAAAGTTGGATAAGATTTATTCTCAAAGAGACTTGCATTTTGGGCTAGCCACAACCCCCATGAGACAAGAATAAGCAATGCTTTCCATAGAGAGAACCTTTTATCCGAGACAAAAGCTTTAAAGAATTCCAAAATATTGTTTTTTCCCCATAAGTTAGCAACTCCCAACTGTTATCCGACCTCACTCCATACTTGTTTGGAAAAAAGCACAATCTAAAAATAGACGAGTGTTGGATTCCTCAAATTTCTTGCACAAATAACAAATCCCCAACCCCTGTTGGCCATGTTTTGAAGCCAATCCCAAGTGAGGACCCTTCCTTTTAGAATTAATCAGAATAAAATCACTCCTTTCAGTCCCCCCCTTATCTTCCATAACATATTATGCCACCATTATTGGTTTTCGACACCCTGGTCCAACATCACTATATAAACCAATTTAGAAGTGTAGCATCCAATGGAATTATTAGCGACCCAAGAGAGCCCATCTTCCAATCGAGACAAATGAATATGTGCATTTTGTATTTCTGAAAGGAAACCGGTCCAATGCTAGCCCCAATTTTCTTCCAACCCAACTTCCTCTGTTGTAAGCCAACCCTGACTCCAAATGGTATTCACCTCAACATTTGTTATGCAATCCAACGTGCATAGAAATTTCATTCTTAGGGACTATATCAATTCCTCCTCAAGAAAAATACTTTCCCCGCACTCTACTATAGCATCTAAACCTATTCTTACCTACATTCCATTCCCAACCTTCCGTGCCAAGCCTTTCCCAATCACAGGAAAAGAAAGAGACAGATTCCTCCACTGCGTCGAGGCACTCGAAGAAGTTTTGTTCCTTCGATGAATCCCAATGAGAGAGTGGATATGTACTTAGCAATAAGAATTTGTCTCCAAAATCTCTCCCAAGTTAGGAAAACCTAGAGAAAATTTGCGGCCAATGCATGGCCAAACAAGACCCCATACTTTAGTCCCCATCTGCCCAAATTTTTTTAGATTGTTTTAACAACACCAATTAACAAGATGTGACCCTTTGTACTCCAAGTTACCTATCCAGAGGTAATTAAAGGATTTTTTTTTCTGATTTAAGTTAGAATAATTTTAGAAATCATGGTCATGAGATGCCAGTGCACATGGATTACCTCTAGCACTGTCTTAATGAGCACTGATCTTCCACCCCTAGAGATCCATCATTTACACCAATGATAGACTTTCCTTTGAAACAAGCCAATTCCAATCTTATTTTCCATACTTATTTGGTTTTATGGTGAATCCAAGGTATTTTAATCCTTCTCCAATCTCTTTTATAGCAAAGGGAAACATATTTTGAGAATATATCCTTGGAATCTTCATTGCACTTGGGTAGATATATAGATGATTGATTCTCATTAATGATCATGCTCATCGCTGCATTGAAGAGGGAGATATTTTTTTTTTCAAAGTGATACATTTTCAGCTGCACAACGATAAAAAATCAAAACATTGTCTACAGTAAAATATGGGCGAGTTTAACAAGATTTCCAAATCTAACACTATGAGAAGTCGATGATCTTCTAGCCTCTGCCAAGGCTCTACTGAAACCTTCCACCACCAAAATAAACAAGTAAGGAGATAAGGGACATCCTTGTCTTATTCATTTCCCGAATTTGAAGAAGGAGGAACCCACACCATTGATAAAGACAACAAAAGAGACTGTAGTAACACAAGCTATAATCCACTCGACAACTTGCAGCTCAAAACCAATGTGTAGCAACAAAGTCTAAGATACAACCACACAAATTTATTATAATATTTTTATAGATCAATTTTTACCACCTATACCTCTTTTCTTTGTGTCTTGATGGAGTGGATACCCTCCTGCACTGCACCTATAACTTCATGTATAAGTTTTTCCTTCGAAAACTTGGATTGTTCCTGGGAGATGCACTTTGATAAAGAATGTTTGAGCCTCTCTACTATGATCTTAGCTAATATTTTGTAAAGAGAATTACACATTACTATGGTTCTGAAATCATCAAAGGAAGTTAGGTAATTAGACTTTGGGATTAGGGCTATAAACATGGCATTAATACTAAATTTAAGTTTTCCCTCATTTTTGATTTCTTCCATAACACCAAGAAGATCCTCGACCACACAATCGAAGAAATCCCTGTAGAATTCCATGGTCCATCCATCGAGACTTGGGTTCTTGTCCTTTTTGGATGATGCTGAAATCCCACGAATTTCATCCTTTGTTATCTCTCTGAAGAACTCTCTATTGTTGGCCTGATCTACCAACCTTGAAAATAAGGAAATAAGCTTCAACATATCCCCTATGTTTTCATTTTTTTCTTTAGTGAACAAATAATTTAAATGAGCCACCCCCAAATTAGGAAGTTCATCAAACCCCCTTTTCTTTATCCCCATGGATTCCTCTAATTCCCAAATGGAATTAATTTTTTTTCAATGGTTTGAAATTTTTTGAAAAAATATTGAGTTTTGATCTCCTGCCGCTAACATTAATCCTCAAATATTAAGTCTCCGAGTGTTTTCATTCTCAAACAGTAATGAATACATTTTTAATTCCAGAGGTTTACAAAAATTCTTCTCAGCTGTAGGCATAGAACCTCCTGCTTTCAGCTGGACATATAACTCTTCAACTCTTTCTCTGCCAATTTTAGCTCTCTATCATTTGATTGATGAAGAGAACTAGCACAAACCATTAATTGATTTTTGAAGTTATATAGGTTTAGGACGAAGTGCTCACTAGATGAAAACCCCATGTTCTCATTGAAGGGAACCCAATTAGAATGAACCAATTTCTTGAAATCCTCAATAGTTTCCCATCCAAAATTATATTTATAAGGTGAACCCAATTTCCTCTCTGATCGACCTAGTTCCATGATGATTGTACAATGATCAGAGCACTGTATCGACCCCACCCATGACCGGTAGTCACCAATCTCTTGCAGAAGATTTTCATGAACTAAAAATATATAAATTTTTTTAAGGATACCTTCATTCCCACTTCTATTGTTAAACCATGTTGTCTTCTTATCATTTGGTTCCACATCCACCAATTTACTGGATTCTATCTTCTCAACAAAATAACTTGAAAGTACGACACATATTACCTAGAATTCATCCTTGTTAACCGTAAAATTTAAGTCACCCCTAAAATTAACTTGGAGCCGAGCAACTTATCCCAATAATCCACTTTCTCAACCTAAGGACCACAGACATTGAGTAATTTCAACGAATGATTTAAATCATTGTAGAAGATATTTGTGCACAAACTAGATTCAAAGGAGAAGGAATTAGTCGACTTGAATTTTGGAGACAAACTTGTAACAAGACCACTAGAATGGCCAATAAAGTTGATGCTAATAATGCACCAACCATAAAAAATCCTTTCAAGGTCGAAAACGAAGGAACCAAAACAACCCATAGATTCTTGAATGAGAAGAACATCTAGTTTGACTGAATCACACTTACTACAAAGGGAGAGTTGTTTTCATTTCCCTCCTAATTCATGGATATTGACAGACAAAATAGTCAAAGAAAACCCTTTATAAGGGTCATCCCTGCTCTAAGGACCTCGATAATGAGTTTTTGTTTCCATTGACAAACTTATCTTGACGCCCGCTCCTATGCATGATTAATGGATGAATTGCAACCAACTTTTGAATGACCCACCTCTTTAAAAACTTCCATACCTATACCCCTGGAGAAGAGACTACCATGCTCACAAGGATGAAATAAGTAAGGCTCATGTTTAGAAGAGAGGGATTGTGAGCCTGACAAATTGTCGGTTTGAAGGGAGGGTGAAACCTTAGCATTGGAGATCAAATCAAAAGGAAAATAAACATAACCCCCACACTCATTTTGTCTCTTAGAATTGATAGGAAAGGACCCTTCACTCAATAGGTGGAATGAATACTCTACCCCCTTACATTCGAAATAATCATTACCCAAAGAGGAGGAAATTGCGTGTACATGAGAAAGTGACTTACCCGTAGCTTTAAAATATGATGTGCATGCAACCCAAATGGCTTCCAATTTTCTACATTGTGGAGATGATCCTGCTCAAGCAAACCCATGTCGTGGGTGTGGAAAGATGGGTGTAAACCACCCTAACACCCTAAAGGAAGTGGGACCCTCGAAATGAATCCTAACCCATGCGAAGCATCCTCTCCATATGTGCAATGATATACTTAATTGATCGTTATAATGGAAAATATCTCTAACTCTCACAGTTTGTCCTTGGAGTAATCAACCAAAGGGAAATAATCGTCCATCTTACATAGAGATTGATCCCTATCTGGGGACCTAACCTCATGCTGATGCCATTGCGCATAACCTTGAAACCTTAAACGTCTCCATTACATAGCTCCTCCTATATATATATATATATATATATATATATATATACAATGAAACTAAAATATTGTAAAACTCACAAATACATTATGATTGGGTATAAACTTTAACATTATTCTTGAAATGAATTAGATCCCGAGTGCTTCTCTCCGTGGCTAGGGTTTTCCCTATATACAACCACCACCCTCAACCTTGTTTGAAGCCTCTGAATATGTTCTTTGGATTTGTTCTTGGTCGAGACTGTAACTGTTCTTGTGTGTTGTTGGACGACCCTCTGTCCGCTATGAGGGAACTTTGGTTGTGCATATAGATTGTTGGTTGTTGTTGGAGTAAGATTGTTGTGCATACCATAGATCTGAGCCTTTTCTCCGAGAATGGGATCCATGGACGAGCTTGCTATCTCACTTGAGAAAGATTTTGTAGCTTTGGTCAGAGCCTTAGGAGGAGCTGGTGAGAAATGTTGCGAGAAGAGTCGATTTGTGAAAAGATCAGAATCTATCCCCAAACTGGATATGGGGTTTTTTGTGGAAAAAACATAACCCTATTATTCTGAAGGAGAAAAGTTTAATAGGTAAGTTCACAGGCCTTTGGCCTAGTCGTAGGTTTGTTCAAGAGTGTGTCTCTAAGAATTGGAATGTTCCAAATCTTCTTTATGCGATCTTTTGTGGGAGGTTTTTTTATTTTTTTTATTTGGAAATACATAAGATAGGGACTTGATCTATAGATCCGACTCCTATTTCATGGGTTCTAGGGGAATATTCATTATCCACTAGAATCTTGACTTTAATCTTGACATGGAAATTTCCACTACCCTTGTGTGGATCAAACTGCCATGCCTTCCCCTCATTTTCCGTGGATATGACTCTTTTAAAGACATTGGAGACAAGGTGGGTCACTATATAACTCATACCGAGCCAACAAATACTATTTTCACATTTTCCTAAATACGTGTGGAAATGGACTTTGAAAAGGGATTGCTAGAGGCGATCAACTCGATTTGGAGGGATGAAGTCATATTCAAGCCCTTGACTATGAACATGTTCCTTTCAAATGTAATTATTTCCATGAGTATGGTCACTTCACTAAAAGCTATCCAAAAGATAAAAAATCCAAGTCATCATCTAAGATGACTTCTCAGAACAACGTCGAGCAAGATTTTCAACAAGTTTCAAGAAGACATAAGAAACATCAGAACAAGGGGGACTGAAAATATGTCTCATTGACAACCGTATAATCTCTCTAATAAAATATATGAAGTCATGGAATATCAGGAAGAGGAAATAGAGGAATCAATCGAAGAAGATTCTCAAAATATCAGCTCAAAGCGCAAATCAGACCCTCAATAGAAGAAAAAAATAAATAAGTGAAAACAAATTCAAATATTGGGGATGAGACCTCAACTGGGGTATGTGCAAACCCACAGCTGAAGGATTCAAAACCACTACCAAAGGCCACAAAACCACCCACCAAAGTTGGGACTCCAATATGGGATTTGACAACTCCCCACACTCTTGATGGGGAGGAGTCCTATAATGAAAGGGAGGGTGAGGAGGAGAAATCCAAATCTCCTTCATTTGCAAAAGTTATAAGAAAGGACTCACTCCCTTTCCCACCATTAACTAGAGGCAGGAGGTCAAATAAGGAGCTTAGAGAGAAAGGAACATAATCTAGAATCTTATCGGGTGCTCAACAAGCCTTGTATGACTTTGTGCTCAATAAAGGGAGAGTTTCACTTTGTAGTTAACTATGTTTTTTATTGTATTATCCTTTGTAAATTGTTTGTAAAAATTTAATCTTGCAAATAATAAGTGGTAAACACTTAGAATCCTCGACTAAAAAGCCCCTATTCTTTATAGATGTTACTCTTGAAATATGTTCTATTTTGAGGAAGTTTGAAAATGATTGTAATTGCTACTAACTATAACACATCATATCTCTTTATATTCAATTCTAATTAAAAAAAATTACATTAATTATCAATTTAAAAAATAATTCATCTTCATTATAATAAAAAAATAATAAAACCCTTCACATCACATGCGTGAAAGATAAATTTAAATCTTATATTTTAAAAAAAATGGATTGAACAATTTTTTTAACTTTTTAATGGTTTTTCCTCTTCACTACAATCTTATAACTAACCCCATTTACCCTCCACCACTATATAAGCATTTAGTCTTTTTCTTGATGATTTGCTTTTTTTTTAATTTAATTCTTTTAAATATACATTTGGATTCATGTTGTACAATCTTATAACTAACCCCATTTACCCTCCACCACTATATAAGCATTTAGTCTTTTTCTTGATGATTTGCTTATTTTTTTAATTTTATTCTTTTAAATATACATTTGGATTCATGTTGTTAGTAATTAATCGTTAAAATTTAATATACTTAATTTTAAATTTTTAAATAACAAATAACATTTTATAAGTAAAAAGCAAAATTTTAAAATTAAAATAAAGTTTTTTTTGTTTCTTTCTTAAAGTTTACAATTTATTTACAAAGAATGACCATATTATTAGAAACATTTGAAAACAAATATATTTATAAATATACTCATAATTTTTATTAAATTTATTTTCTTTTCATGGCACAACATCTCGAATACGAGTTCAGGTGTTGGTTGTAGTCCAACTTTTTAGGTGAAGTGTAGCATCATTAAATTCATAGGTAGTCCAACTTTAGAGTAGAATCATTGCTCGAAGAAGATGGTGAAGGATGGTAATTTAAACATTGGTACCTACTAGTACTTGAATTTGGGTGCATGGAACTTCAAAATAATTCCAAGGTTAGTTCACCTATGTGATTTTTTTTTTAAAGTTCTTTTGGTCTGAGATTCCTATTGTTGCTTGCGATTTCTAGAACAATAACACCCACAATCGAGAATATTTATTTATGCCTTTTTGTCTTCTTGACACAGTCACTTACCAAAGGACCCAAGGTTTTAGAGTTTGTCTGGTTTCTAGTTCTTTTATTTGATGTGAATTTGGTGGCCAGTAAAGTCACAATTGAAGCCTGTAGATCATTGTAGGCTTGCATTCCCACCCAAGAGCATTCCTCTATTTAGCTTGGTTATCCTATGAGCATTATCCCTAGTCAATCAATTTTCATCCCTAGTCAATTAATTTTCATCCCTGTCTCCATTCGACAATCGTTCATGAAGGAAGAAGTGTTCAAGGGTGGTAACAATTTTAGTGAGTAGGGCTATAGTAGCTAGCCCAAGTGGCCTACAAGGGGCTATAATCCATTAGGAAGGTGCCCTAATGGATTACCAGAGTGTAGCTTTATTCCATGAAGGAAGTGGGGGATTATCATTTTTGATTCTCATAAAGCATTAAGAATACAATATATTCTATGGAGTATACCATTTAGAAGAAAAGACTAAAGATCCCAATTCACGACTAGAAGAACAATTCGTGGATTAAGTTCGAAACACTATTTTTTTCCAGATTCAGGGACACAAAAGCTTTCAAGATGATATAAATATATTGTCTTAATAAATCCTTCATAGCACAAGTCATTGAGGAAAAGGGACATTATAAATATACCATTATTCAAAATCTAAAGTTTCTTCATAGGAAATTTGATGCAATATGCAAAATAGTCTTCAATGTGGAGTTCATTGTTCCAAGAAAAACAATAGACCAGAATGTCCCATTCAATGTATATGATCAAACACCTAATCCAAAGGGAACCCCATCCAACCCCATAAGGTTGGATGAAGACGATGAAGATGTGATCGAGATCCATAAAGGGTAGCCTCCTACATAATCTTATGAAATATGTTTAGTTATATACTTAGTTTTCTTTATGTAGATATGGTTAATCTGTATAGACACTGTTGAGACCTAATATGCATATTTTGTTTATAGCCAGGTCAAATCCATGTAAATTAATAGATGTTATGAATTATTACAAGCACACTATGACTCAAAGTCTTAATATTTTTTTTTGACTATTTTGTACCTGCTTTTCCTTGTGATAGGTTTCAAACAATTATGTACTATTTTAGTTTGATATATTACACACACACACACACACACATATATATATATATATATATAATTTTCTTCAATTCATTTTCTTTCACCAGAGAGATAATGTACTTCTAGTCTATTAAACACCTAAAGCGATTTAAAAAATAGATATAAATCTCTTGATACTTTAAAGATTCCAAGTTAAGATGCATTTAAGTTTGTGTATTTATGTATATATTTTTGGCATATGCCTTATGTTTGGTATATATCTTCCTCTTTTTAGATTCTTCTT
>ML786322.1:529208-566297 GCA_009831015.1 Picea engelmannii | reverse complement strand
ACTGGCTCAAATTAGTTTTCTGGCAATTTTGGCAATTTACTATTTTTAGCAGGTTTAACTTCCGGGGCCATTTTGAGGGCCTAAATGAAGGTTTTTTGAGATTGAGGTGCTCAATGATATCCAAAGGCATGATTGAGCCCCCAGAATGAATCTCATCGACGATACCTTTCCAACGAGCTATCACATGCCTAAAACGGAATTCGTATGCAAAAGTTACGACCCCGGGAAGTTGAGGTACTAACTTACCCAAACGGGGCCCACATGACTTTTGGCGCTTCATCTCCTAGGGTTAGGTTTTTGGATGTCTATGACTTTTGGCATTCTCGTCTATTGTAAAAAGGCCTCCAGAGCCTCATTGTAATCATCTTCTCACGGATGCGAGTAGCAGCCACATCTCTTCTCAGAGATAAGCTACCAGCGCCCTAGCTAGTTTATTTACATTCTGTCTGTAAACATTTTTTAGTCATTTGTTATTAATGAAATGAAGTCTTATTTCCGCTGCATCTCTGCGTTTATGTGTATTGCTGTATTTCATTGTGTTCCTACATAAATCCAGATCAGGGTGGATCACTTCCTTTGGTTGCGCGAGATCGTGAGTCGCGAGAATTGTGGAAAGGAAAAGAGCCATCGCCTCTCGGGATTTCGCGGAGGGAGAGTGTCAAGGTTCGACACTCCAACTCACGAGGTCGCAAGTTGCGGGAGGCGCCAACACTTAATCCTTAGCCGACGGTTACATGTGGAGAGAACCGATAGTAAAAAGAGCTATACAGTAATGCTAAGAAGATATCAGCTGTCCATCCAGAGGGGACACCTGGCAGCCGGTAGAGCCATCTCGGTGCCTCGCTCCTCGCGACTCCAACGTGAAAAAAACAACTCCATCATATCCCGATACGTGAAGTAGCGAGAGCATTCAGGGCCTGGGGCCCACTGCAATGTCGGATGAGTTTAGGACTGTCAGATTTGAGGGACGCATGGCACCAGATTGAGCCGCCTCGGCGTTTCACTCATCGCGATTTTAATCAGTGAAGGTTAGCCCTTTCATATTCGCGAACGTCGAAAGCATAGAAGCTGGGGCCCGCAACGCCATGAAGCATTTTCAGCCATCCATCACAGAGGGACACATGGTGCGCGATTGGGCTCCATCGCCTCCTTGCCCTTCGCAACTTTGAAAGACGAGGACCAGCCCCCTCCCAGCTGCAAGATGCGAAGCGCCGAGAGCATTCAGGACTCGGGCCCACAGTATCGTCGAAAGTGATCTCAGCCGTCTATCCCGCATGGACATGTGGTGCGCGATTAGTCCCTATCGCCTCTTCGTGCATCTCAACTTTGAAGAGTAAGGACTAGCTCCTTCCCATCCACGAGACATGAAGTGCTGAAGCTCCTCGGCATATCGTCTCGGCCACTCTCTGAGGAAGCAGTTAATGAAAATCAAGCGGGTGGTTGAAGCCTCCTTTCAGTCATTAAGTAAGGGGAATGGAGGGTCTGGCGAGCCGCCTGCCGGCAGGGGGCCTGTGTATCGATTTTCTCGAAGAAGTCATGCCGAAGTCTTCAGCTTGACAGAGAAGTTTGCACACGCTATCAGAACACTTAATAGCTCAGCTACCCTCCTTACAGGAGCCATGGATAGTTAAGGTGGCATTTAAAGAAAGATATCAGTACGATTTTGATTGAAGGGACACCCAGCCTCAGGTGACCGAGGCACGCCTCTGTGAGGAAAATTTTCCTGAGTATATAAACTCAGTATTTGTATTTTGTAAGAATCGATGGTAGAGAAAAGCTCTCGATTGTAAAGTTTTAACAGATATCCTAGCTCTGGTTATGCATCTGTATGTAATATTTCTTGTTTAATTTCAGACAAATTTTCTTCTTCCGTCTAAGTTTTCATCTTATACTAAGAGAGTTCGTGATCGACTGATTCACACGAATTATGGCAATTATGTTGTGATAACGGATTTATTGTGGCACTATTGTTTTCTCTGGTTTTCTGCGTCTGAGAGTAAGAAGATCTTGCGTTTAGATGTCTTCTTCCACAGTCTGTTAGGAACCCGATGTTTATAATAGACCTTCGCACCTCTCTGATACAGGTCTTCCCCCTACTCACCCTTACTACAACTCATTGTCTGAAGTTATCCAAGACCTCACTCACCCATGCATGCCCGACCTAGTTTCAAAGTTGGAACCACATCGTTTGAGTTAATCTCCATTTGATCACCCCATTCAACAAATTGTGACATAAACTGATGGGCATCGGGCTCTGCTCCTGCTAGCAATCCAGGAGTGACTTCCGTTGCCAACATTTCTGGCGCCGTTGCTGGGGACGAAGTTGAATATTTTCCCCGGGATTGAACGACAACGATTAGCTGATTCTGAAGGTGCATTAGATATCAGAATTATCAAGATTGCTGCTGTGCACCTGGCGACTCCATTGTGACGACTCCGCTAGGGAGAACCTACTCTATTAATTGTGGATTTCAGAGGCAGACACATACGGTCTCATCCACAGCTGCCCCTAGCTACACCTGAAATCGATCCAGAGGTGGTTCTCAGAAAAGGAAAGGCCCCTGAAGAAGCAGCTTCCACCGTTGAAACAGGTAATCTTCCATCTCCTTCTGTAAGAACCCCATTTTCTCCTCCTCAGTTTCTTAGTAGACCTCCTTCACAAGTTTCCCGTTTCCTGAATTTTTGGAGTGCTCCTGCTGAGTTTTCCCCTCTCGGTCTAGGATTGGAGGGAGAAATCCTTGTCACTCCTCTCTCCTCTGAAGCTATACCTTGGTGTAGACCCACGTCCACGGAAGATTTCCCCACTCCTAAGAAAGGAGGAGCACCTGCTGACTTGAGCTTGTTAGCTTTCTCCTTAAACCCGCTCTTATTTCCCACTCCACTTCGAGATTCATTTCCTGCAGCCCCTTCGCGAACTCCTTCTCCTCCAAGTTCTCCACCACCTAATATTCCTATGGCTGGTGCTAATCCCCCTTATGACCAGAATGGAAGCTATCATAGCCGCTAGGTATTCTCCCCTTGTGTTACCTCAACCCCTCAATGCCCTCCCAACAGATGGTTACCTCAAGAAACTACCCAAATTCACGGGTGAGGGGGACGTAACTGCAGACGAGCACCTAGAAGCCTTTTACAGTTTCACAGATGACAATGTCATCATGCATGCAGATGTATGGATGAGGATTTTTGTCCACAGTATCCAAGGAGAGGCTAGAAAATGGTTCAAGGCCCTACCTCCTGGATCTATTGATGGGATCAAAGCACTAGATAATGCCTTTTTGAGACAATGGGGAGATAAAAAAGATTTCATGTATTACATGACAGAGTTTGGGTCGTTGAAGAGAAAGGAAGGAGATTCTGTCTCCGACTTCTCCAAGATATTTAATAAAATGTACAACAGAATCCCTGCTGAGATAAATCCCTCCGAAGCCTCTGCAAAGATCACTTACTCTAGCGCTTTTGATCCGGATTTCTGCCTACTGCTGAAAGAGAGAAGAGCCACTACCCTGGCCCTCATGTAGGACACAGATGTGGAAGTAGAATCGGACATATTGGCTATTGACCGACTCAGGAACACTGCTGATAGAAACATATCCAAGAAAAGGCCCGAAGCCTCCCCATCCAGTTCCTCTCCCATGCCCCATCAGACAGATGAGACAACTAGAGTACTAAAATCACTTTCTGCCAGGATGGAAAGGTGGGAGTTAGAAGGGAAGCCCATGTACAGAAATCCTCAGAACACTGATAATAGAGGTTTCAGGAGACCTAATAACAATGGACCATAGGCCTTCCCAAGGGAACAAAGGGAAAAGGACAGAGAGGATCAAAGGATTCAAACCCCTCTCCAAAATAACCTGGTTACTCATGAGGAAGGAGAGGAGATAGACGAATTCGACCTTGAAATTCACTGTATTGAGAAAGCTCCTCCTTTTCCCCATTTGACTCAGTCTACATATGAAAAATCCCTGATGAACATTCAGATCCATGAGTTAGGAAAGGGAGAAAGGGCCAGTCATACCTCTAACAGATACAATCTCAGGTCAAGGAAGAAAGAAGGAGACTTTGATAGCCAAGACCAGCCCCTCATAACAGATAAACCTACTAAAGTTGCAGCAACCGCAACTAAAGAAAATAGAACTTAGAGTGATTTTCCAGCAGCCAAAGAACCTGCCACTGAGGTAAGGGAAGCTCCTAATCTCATTTCCCCTTTTAATTTTGAGCATGAAATTCAAAAGATCAGGATTCCTGTCCCCATCTCTGAGCTGATTAAAAATGAAGATTTTAAAAGGTCCCTCTCTAAGCTGCTACACTCTGAGTCCGCTCAGCCTCCCTCTGACTCAGTGAACCTTCAAGATTGGAAATCGGCCGTCATCCTAGGTCCCATGGTAGAAGACAGAGATGATTCATCCCCTCCCTTCTACACCTCCCTGAAAATACATGACAAAGTGTTGCATAATTTCCTCATGGATTCAGGAGCTTCCCATAACCTTATGCCCAAGATAGTCATGGAAGAACTGGGACTAGAAGTGACCAAGGCATATCATGACTTGTACTCTTTTGATTCGAGGAGGGTGCAATGTCTGGGATTCATCAAGGACATGGTGGTTTCTTTGTTTCAATTGCCCATGAAGAGTGTGGTTATGGATATTGTGGTAGCTGATGTTCCTCCCAAGTTTGGCATGCTGTTGTCAAGGTCTTGGATTAAGAGACTTGGAGGAACGTTACAGATGGATCTCACATCTGCCACTATTCCAGTTTTTGGAGGGGAACACAGGAGGTTCTACAGAGAAGCCCAGTTTGCCTACATTGTCAGTGGTGAAGAAGACCCCACTAATCACCCCATCTTTGCACTTGACACCGAGCTAGGGTCTAGTTTGTTACAGGTCACTGAAACTCCTGAGGCCCCTTTACAAATCAGAAAACAACTCATCCTTGATCAAGAGATACCTTCTCCAGCCACCCCTGTTTGGAAGATGTTCTTTGATGGAGCTTCCTCCAGTATAGGTGCAGGCGCCGGAGTGGTTTTCATATTTCCCTGTCAAGAGACCATATTTCTGTCATACAAGCTAGAATTCGAAATCACCAAAAATGTGGCAGAATATGAAGCTCTTGTTCTGGGTATGAGAGCTGCAAAAGAAATGGGAATAAAGGAGATGGCTGTGTTTGGAGACGCAGAATTGATCATCCAATAGGTAAAAAATGTTTATCAAGCCAAGAATCCTCGGCTTAGAATCTACAGAAATGAGGTATGGGACTTGATCGATAATTTCTTCTCTGCTTTCAACATTGTTTTCATCCCAAGGGAAGAGAATACCGTAGCCGACTCCCTAGAAGTCTCAGCTAGTTTGTTTAGGATCCCCCTGCCACCAAAGATTAATGGTGAAGTCGAGGTAAGATATAGGCCATCCATCTCAGAAAACATAAACCATTGGAAGGTATTCAAGGACGATCTCGAAATCAAAAAAATTCTTCAGTCTGTCGATGAGTTTTCTGCATTGCACAGTGATCAGGACCCTGATCTAGAAGGTGACCCCCCCTCTGAGGTATTCTTGAATAAAATTGTTAATCACCAGATTATCCAACTGCCTAGAAATCACATTCCGAGGGGACTCGTCCCTTTAGAAAGGCTATTTGACAAGAATGATGTGGAAATAAAGGGTGGTGTTTCGAATGAAGATGCCGACATAGACGAATGTAACATTGGTACGCAAGATAAGCCTAAGTTTGTCAAATTATCAAGCAGCTTGACCAATGAATAGAGGGCAGAATATGCTGGGTTGTTAAAGGAATTTGCTGATGTGTTCGCATTGGCATATGAAGACCTCAAAACTTATGACACATCTGTCATTAAGCACAAAATCCCGTTGAAAGAAGAAGCTAAACCATTCAGGCAGAAGCTGAGACAGATAAATCCCATGTTGCTACCTGTCACAGAGAAAGAAGTGAAGAAGTTGTTAGATGCTCGAATCATTGTCCCCTTGAGATATTCCGAGTGGGTGGCCAACTTGGTCCCAGTAAGGAAGAAAAGCGGAGAAATCAGGCTTTGTGTCGATTTTAGGAACCTGAACAGAAGCTCAAAAAAAGACAATTACCCCCTACCTAACATGGAACACATATTACAGAAGGTCACTGGTGCATCTAGAATATCCATGATTGATGGTTTCTCTAGTTACAATCAGATATTAGTCATGCCTGAGGACAGAGAAAAAACAACCTTCACCACTCCTTGGGGCACATTCATGTATGCTAAAATTCCTTTTGGATTGATGAATACAGGGGCAACATTTCAGCGAGCTATGGGTATAGCCTTCATTGGGGAAAAGTATCAATTTGTAGTGATCTATTTAGATGACATCACAGTCTTCTCCAGGTCAGACAAGGAGCATTGCTGCCACTTGAGAAAGGTTTTCATGAAGTGTCGGAGGTATGGCTTATCCTTAAACCCCAAGAAATCCTTGTTTTCTATGAAGGAGGGGAAGCTGTTAGGCCATATAGTATCAGCAGAGGGGGTGAGAGTTGATCCTAGTAGGGTAGAGGAAATTCAGACCCTGTCATTTCCCAGATCTAAGAAGGAATTTCAGGCCTTTTTGGGAAAGATAAATTTTCTGAGGAGATTCGTCTCAAAATTTTCTGAATTGGTGAAACATATCAAAACCATGCTCAGGAAGGGAAATGAAGTGAAGTGGACTGCTGAACCCGGGGAATCTTTTATTCAAATAAAGAAGGCATTGACTGAGGCGCTTGAGCTGATCAGTCCTGATTATTCCAAAGATTTCCTGATTTTTTATTTTGCTTCCTGTGATACAGTAGCAACGGTCTTGTTGCAGAGAAATGAGGAAGGACGAGAGCAGCCCATTGCCTTCTTCAGCAAGGCGTTGAGAGATGCAGAAGTCCGATACGAGATCATGGAAAAACAGGCCTATGCATTGGTGAAATCTCTCAAAGCTTTCAGAGTCTATGTCTTGCACTAAAAAATCATTGCATACGTTCCTTCGACCTCTATGAAAGACATTCTTATACAACCTGACATAGACGGAAGAAGAGGTAAGTGGATTGCCAAGATCCTAGAATTTGATCTGGAGATTAAGCCCACCAAGTTGATAAAGGGGCAGGGTTTGGCCAAGTTGCTGGCAGAATCTAATTGCAAAGCCTTAGGGATTAGCTTCATCAATGAGCAAGTTGAGTCATCCAACAAGAATTTTCAGGATGCCTTGTCTCTAGCATCATGCTCCTGGTACAAGGATATCTTGTACTTTCTGCAAGAATTGAATCCCCCCGATGGAATGGGAAAAAGAAAATCAAGGGCTCTAAATCTCAAGGTGGTCAGGTATTTCCTCATTGATCAAGCCTTATACTGGAAAGACCCTCTAGGGGTATTCCTAAGATGCCTGGACCCACAGGAGGCCCAGAAGGTTACGTTTGATTTTCATAGCATCCTTTGCGGAGGTCATCATTTCTGGAAGAACACAACTCACAAGATACTCTGAGCTGGGTATTACTGGCCCACTTTATTCCTCGATGTTTGTAGGGAGATCAGAGCTTGCATCAAATGCCAAAGGTTCTTAGGAAAGAAACAACTCAAATCACTGCCATTAAAACCCATAGTAGCTTCGACACCTTTTCAAGAGTGGGGGTTGGACTTCATCGGAGAAATTCATCCTCCCTCAAGTGGTTAGCACAGATGGATCCTGACTGCGACAGATTATTTCACCAAGTGGATAGAAGCTGTCCCCACCAGAAGTGCATCACACAAAGTAATTATCAGCTTCCTGGAGGATATCATAGCCCGATTTGGCTATCCCAACAGGATCGTCATCGATAATGCCGCGTCTTTCAAATCTGAACCTCTAATTAGGTTCTGTGAGTAGTTCCAGATCTCGCTAATTCACTCCACCCCCTACTATCCCCAGGGAAATGGTTTAGCGGAATCCTCTAATAAAAGCTTGATAAAGATCATCAAAAGATTGTTAGAGGATAACAAAAGAGCCTAGGATTCAAAGTTGAAATTTGCTTTGTGGGCCGATTGTGTCACAACGAAGAAGTCTCTGGGCACTTCACCGTTTCAACTGGTCTATAGAACAGAGGCAGTTTTCCCTACTCAGCTCGCCTTACCTGTGGCGAAGTTATTTCAAGACTATGAGGGAGAACCAGATCATGTGATCAGAAGAATTCATCAGATAGTGGAAGCGCAACAGATCAGAGAACAAGTAAGGGACACAACTTACAACCATCAATAGAAGATCAAACAGGCTTTTGACAGAAAGGTCAGGAAAAAGGAGTTTGAGATCGAGGATTTGGTATTTAAATGGGATGCACCCAGACATGATAAAGGCAAGCACAGCAAGTTCAACGCCCTCTGGATCGGCCCCTTCAAAATCTCTGAGATTTTCTCCAACAACACATACGGGTTGCAGGATCTGGAGGGTGAAGAGGTTTTCAACAACCCAGTGAATGGGCATTTTCTGAAAAAATGTTTTATTTGAGCCCTAGACGGCTCCTCTGTTTGTAAATATTGTCTTTTAGTTCTTTGTTTAGTTTCTTTTTGCATGTTTTCGGCCTAATAAGTGACTCCATAGTCCAATAGAAAGGCACTGAAGTTGCAGAAGGATTTCTTAGAGAATCACAGGGATGAATCTATCCCCCATGGAGCCTAATGTTAGCGATAATTCTTGTCATGGGCTCGAGAGCATTCGGGTCTGCAAGTTGCACGAAATGCTCAACTACAGCATGGGAGAATCCTTGTTTTTCCAAGTAGTAGGTCAAGCGAGCGGGCAAAGTGTCGTCGACAGCATCCAAGGTCTATTTTGCGAAGAAAATCAATGGTCGGTGGGTAATTGCACTCAGCCGAGTCACACCAAGTATAGCGCAGAAGTTTTCAAAGAGGTGAACGGTCATAAGTCTCCGTGGAGAACTCGTGAAGTAATGAGGGCTGTTGATCGCGATCAGTTGATGCATGGGTTCATTTCTTGGACTCGGGGTTCATGAATTCAGAGGGTGGATCACTTCCTTTGGTTGCGCGAGATCACGAGTCGTGAGAATTATGGAAAGGAAAAGAGCCATCACCTCTTGGGATTTCGCGGAGGGAGAGTGTCAAGGTTCAACACTCCAACTCACGAGGTCGCGAGTTACGGAAGGCGCCAACACTTAAGCCTTAGCCTACGGTTACATGTGGAGAGCACCGACAGTAAAAAGAGCTATACAATATTGCCGAGAAGATCTTAGCCATCCATCCAGAGGGGACACCTGGCAGCAGGTAGAGCCATCTCGGCGCCTCGCTCCTCGCGACTCCAACGTGAAAAAAACAGCTCCATCATATCCCGATACACGAAGTAGCGAGAGCATTCAGGGCCTGGGGCCCAGTGCAATGTCAAATGAGTTTAGGACTGTCATATTTGAGGGACGCGTGGCACCAGATTGAGCCTCCTCAGCATTTCTCTCATCACGATTTTAATCAGCGAAGGTTAGCCCTTTCATATTCACGAATGTCGAAAGCATAGAAGCTGGGGCCCGCGACGCCACGAAGAATTTTCAGCCATCCATCACAGAGGGACACGTGGTGTGCGATTGGGCTCCATCGCCTCCTCGCCCTTCGTAACTTTTAAAGACGAGGACCAGCCCCCTCCCAGCTGCGAGATGCGAAGCACCGAGAGCATTTAGGACTCGGGTCCACAGTATCGCCGAAAGTGATCTCAGCCGTCTATCCCGCATGGACACGTGGTGCACGATTAGGCCCTATCGTCTCTTCGCGCATCTCAACTTTGAAGAGTAAGGACTAGCTCCTTCCCATCCACGAGACGCGAAGTGCCGAAGCTCCTGGGCATATCGTCTCGGCCACTCTCTGAGGAAGCAGTTAATGAAAATCAAGCAGGTGGTTGAAGCCTCCTTTCAGTCATTAAGTAAGGGGAATGGAGGGTCTAGCGAGATGCCTGTTCGCAGGGGGTCTGTGTATCGATTTTCTCGAAGAAGTCATGCCGAAGTCTTCAGCTCGACAGAGAAGTCTGGACACGCTATCATAACACTTAATAGCTCAGCTACCCTCCTTACAGGAGCCATGCATAGTTAAGGTGGCATTTAAAGAAATATATCAGTATGAGTTTGATTGAAGGGACACCCAGCCTCAGGTGACCGAGGCACGCCTCTGTGAGGAAAATTTTCCTGAGTATATAAACTCAGTCTTTGTATTTTGTAAGCATCGATGGTAGAGCAAAGCTCCCGATTGTAAAGTTTTAACAGATATCCTAGCTATGGTTATGCATCTGTATGTAAGATTTCTTGTTTAATTTCAGACAGTTTTTCTTCTTCCGTCTAAGTTTTCATCTTATACTAAGAGAGTTCGTGATCGACTGATTCGCACGAATTATGGCAATTATGTTGTGATAACGGATTTATTGTGGCACTATTGTTTTCTCTGGTTTTCTGCGTCTGAGCGTAAGAAGATCTTGCATTTAGATGTCTTCTTCCATAGTCTGTTAGGAATCCGATGTTTATAACAGACCTTCGTACCTCTCTGATACAAGTCTTCCCCCTACTCACCTTTACTACAACTCACTGTCTGAATTTATCCAAGACCTCAATCACCCATGCATGCCCGGCCTAGTTTCAAAGTTGGAACCACATCGTTTGAGTTAATCTCCATTTGATCACCCCATTCAACAAATCGTGACATAAACTGATGGGCGTCGGGCTCTGCTCCTGCTAGCAATCCAGGAGTGAATTCCGTCGCCAACAACATCGACATATCGACATTCAAGAGTTCGAAGGGTAAAAGTCCCTCGTCATCTCACATCTCGAAACCCCGAACCCTGAAACGCCGATAAGTGCCTTTGAAGCTAAGCCTATGGTCCTAGCACCTAGTCATGTCGAGCGAGCCTGGTAATAGAGGCAACCCTCTTATAACATCAAATACCATCTTGACCGTTCCTCTATAGGACACACAACATACATCCATGCTTTTGCAGTTTGGTCAATCGGGATTTTGAGGAAAATTGCATCGTGAACCCCCGGTGCCAGGAATCCCGAAAGGATCGGGACCGTCCATATGAAGGACACACGACGCAATAGCTGAGCCAAGAGTGGGGCCCTTTGAGATTTTGATGATGAAAGCACCGAGGTCATCTCAGCCATTCATCCGTCAGTGAGGCTTGAGCACATTTAATTTAAAGAGGGCGCAAATCTGGACGGTCGTGATCCAGGCACTCAAATTCACGGACGAAGTCCAATTCCGCACCCCCTTCGTCATTCTGGATTTAACGAGAAGGGGGGGGTATGGAATTGGAGATAATGTATGCACGCATATGGACAGCCCAAGTCTTGGCACTTAGATCTACGGTCTATATTGAATTCCGAACCCCCCCATCGGTTCTACCTTTAATGGAGGGGGGGGGGTCCGGAATGGAATTTCACTATAGCGGGCCCCCTATCTATACGTGGCACGAATATACTGGTCCCAAGTCCTCACCGCCTTCGATGTGTCCCTTTCGCCCAGTCGCCTCCACCTCAACACCTCCCTCCATTCGCTGTCCTCTGTCCCCATATCACTTCCACGAAAGCACCCCTTTCCCCCCCGCCTCACCTTCACCATACTGGCACCTACAACATCCTCGTCAAGCATGCCACGTCTTCCACCTCTCATCCCGTGAACCGTTCGACTGGTCCAGGTGGCCCCTCGAGAAGACCTCCACGTCGCCAAAAGGCAGAGTTGACCAGAACCGTTCCTGATCTCAAGAGGGCAGTTATTGCACTTGTTGGAGGTGGTTAGACATTGTCTCCGTCATAAATGGAAAGTCAAGCAAAGGACTAAAGCTAGTCGATTCGTCTGCAACAGGACAGTCTGAACTCTGATAGCGTCTGTCATAGGTGCACGATCGACCAGAGTCTGCATGCGCAAACTGTCAAAAGACATGCAGACGCATTGTTTTTAATGAAGCGTCTTGTTTTTGTTGTTGTTGTTGTTTTGAGTATATGAAGGTGTTTTCTCCATTTTGTGTAAGGATCGATGGTAGAGAGAAGCTCCTAATTGTAAAGTTTTAACAAACACTCTAGTTCTCTGGTTATGCATCTGTATGTAAGATTTCTTGTTTAATGACAGACAGTTTTCCTACCCCATGTAGTTTTCATCTCATACTGAGGGAGTTCATGATTGACTGATTCACATGAATTATTGCAATTATGTTACGATAAAGGATTTATTGTTGCATTGTTGTATTCTCTGGTTTTTTGCATTTGAATGTAAGAAGATCTTGCATTTAGATGTTTTCTCCTACAGTCTGTTAGAAACCTGATGTTTACGACAGAACTTTGCAGTTCTCTTATACAAGTCTCCCCCCTACTCACCCTTACTACAACTCACTATCTAAAGTTTATCTAAGACCTCACTTGCCCATGCATGCCTGGCCTAGTTTCGGAGTTAGAACAACATTGTTTTGAGTTAACTTCCATTCGATCACCCCTTTTTATAAACAAATCGTGACATAAACTGATGGGCATCGGGCTCTTCTCTTGCTAAAATCTAGGAGTGACTTCTAATGCCAACAACAGGTTTAAGAGTTGGTATTTTGGAGTTTCGGTATCCAGGAAACCCAAGGGCGAGTTCCCCTGTACTCGCAAGTCCTGAAACCCCGACTTGCGAAATCCTGAAATGACAGTGTGTAGCTAAATCTCGATATTTCAGTGTTTCGACATCCGAAATATCCAAGGGCGAGTTCCCTTGTACTCGCAAGTCCCGAAATCCCGACTTGCGAAATCCCAAAAAGATAGATTGTGGAGAAGTTATTATATTTCGGTATTTCGACACCTGGGATACCTAAGTGTGGGCCCCATGTATTCACCAGTTTTGAAACGCTGACTCGCGAAATCTCGACTCGCGAAATCTTGATGGAGGAAACCTCGAAATAGTGGATCATGTTTAGAGTTTGGTGTTCCGGAGTTTCGACTCCCGGGAAACCTAGGAGCGAGACTCCTTGTTCTCACATAACGTGAAATCCTGAAAGGAGAAATGCCAAAATGTCTTAGCATGGATAGATATGGTGTTTCGGTGTTTCGACACTCAAGATACCTATCGGAAAGTTCTCTTGTGCTCGCCAGTCCCAAAAACATGGTTTGTGAATTCCCAAAATAGGTTGAGCGATATATATACATGCATGCAGGTTTCCGATTTTCGGCTCCCAGGAAACCCAAGTGTGAGACCTCCTGTTGTCGCATATTTCGAAAACCCGGTTTGTGAATTCCAAAAATAGGTTGAACGATATATATACATGTATGCAGGTTTTTGAGTTTCGACTCCCAGGAAACTCAGGTGTGAGATCTCCTGTCATCGCATATCCCAAAAATCCAGTTTGCGAATTCCCGAAATAGGCTGAGCGACATATATATGTGTGTGTGTGTGTGTGTGTGTGTGTGTGTGTGTGTGTACAGGTTTCAGAGTTTTCAGCTCCCCAGAAACCCAGGTGCAAGACCTCCTGTCATCACTAATACTAAAATCTTGATGGAGGAAACCCCGAAGGGTAGAGTACCAAACTTATTCCGGGTCACTGTTAATATCGATAAGTGGTTAGGTCCATTTTGAGTTTCGGCCCTTCAAAATTCAAGAGAGAAAGGGGTCGTTTGCCTCACGACTCCCCGTATCGTGATAGCAGAAGTGCCTTCTCGGTAAGGACTGTGGGCATAGCCATGGTCATGTGAGGGAATTTAAAGGGAAAGGAGGGTCTATGCTAGGCTCCTTAGAATCTCAGGGAGTGTTGTCCCTCAAGAATAAGGAAAGAAATCCAAAAATTTTCTAGCCCTGTGTTGGGTGTGTTACATTAGTGAAACATCCATGGGACACAATGGTTGAAATCCCAACCCCACCTGAAAGGGGATGTGGCCGGTTGAGCTATGCATGTCTCTCTTGTAGTTGTATTGAACATAGGGAAGAATCTCCTCCCAAGTACGAGGGTGCTTGGAATTTTCGCATGCGCATGATGTGCACGATCGTCCAGTTGATGACCTTGGTTTGGCCATCCATATGGGGGTGGAAGGCATTGGAATTGGTGAGATTGGTATCCAACAGTGATCAGAGGCTCAACCAAAATGTGTTGAGGAACCGACTATCCCGATATGAGATAATGGTTTGTGGGATCCCAAAGTTTACCCACACTCATTCAAAGAAAATCTTGGTAGTGTCCTCCGCTGTGATGCTCTTCTTGCAAGCAACCAAAATTGCCATATTGGAAAAGTGATCAAAAACCACAAAACACAGTCATTTCCCTACTTGGTGGAAGGGATGCCCGACATGTATTCCATTGAGATGGATTCTGAGGGATTTCCAGGAGTAGGCAGAGGAGTGTACATGCCTTGTTTCGTGATGTTCGGTTTGGAAATAGCTCAGGAAGTGAAAGACCGGATATGCTTGCTGACATCCTGTCGAATTGTTTCCACTATAAATGTTGCTATAGTACTACCACTATCTTTTCCATGCCAAAGTGTCCTGCCAACCAACTGTAGTGGGCTTCCCAAATCAACTTCAATCACTCGCTTGATGGAACAAAAATATGGCCCAGTCAGCACAACATCCCGTTTGGGATATGGAAATTATTAACAACTATGTTGGTGCCCAACATTTGGTAGGTGTTTGCGAAGTCATGATCTGTCTCATAGAGGTGGGGCCATCTGAAGGTCTCATGGCCACAAGAGTCTAGCACTTTGGTGAGTTCCACGACTGGAGGTCGGCTGAGGCAATCAATGACTTAGTTGGTACTTCCTATTTTATACTTGATGTTGAGGTGGAACTGTTGCAAATATGTGCACCGCTTCTGATGGTGGTCATTCTAAAATTTTCCTTGTGTCTGCATGAACTGCAATGACTTATGATCAGTGTGGATGATTGTCTCCTTATCAAGAATGTAATGCCTCCATTATCGGAAGTCTTGGAAAATGGAGTACGTTTCTTTGTCATAATTAGGGTACTTACAGACAACATCTGATAGTATATCACTATGATAGGACATGGGGTGGCCTTGCTGAGTGAGGACTGCACCCACAACATTGTCTGAAGCATCTATCTCGATCTCAAAGGGCTGTTGTAGGTCTGTGAATGAGCACTAGTGTTGAACACAAGAGCTGCTTCAGATCATCGAACACGTTCTGTTGAGACATGCACCACAAATGTTTTTCCTTATCATCATCTATGGTTACTTGATTGAGGGCCCATGCAATATGGGAGAATCCCAACACGAGCCTACGATAGAAATTGGCAAGGCCTAAGTAGCTTCAAAGCTCAATGAGCGTGGTTGGGGATGAAAAATCATAGATGAATTGGATATTGGCTAGATCAACATGCACACCATGCACATCAACAATGTAGCCTATGTAGTGGACCCTGTCCATGCTGAAGGAGCATTTTTCCAAGTTGGCATATAGCTTGTGCTGCTGTAGAGTGTGAAGAACTTGCTGAATATGTTGCAAGTGTTCTGCCCAAGTCATGCTACAGATGAGGATGTCATCTAGATACACCACCACAAAATAATTATTTAAATGCTGTAGGATATCATCCATCAAACTCATGAAAGTTGCTGGGGCATTCGTCAAACCAAAGGGAATGACCAACCATTCAAAAAGTCCTTCTTTTGACTTGAAGACAACTTTCAAGACATCCGTCTGTTCTATTGGGACCTGATGGTATCCATACTTTAGATCAATCTTACTGAAGTATTATCCCCCCTTGAGATGATCAAGGAGATCATTGATTCAGGGAATCATGTACTGGTTCTTGATTGTGATTTTGTTTATAGCTCGATAATTAATGCAGTTTCACCAGGTCCCTTCTTTCTTCTGCACCAACACAATTGGGATTCCACAAGGTGATGAGCTGGGTCGGATGTGCCCCTTGTGGAGCATTTCTTGGATCTGACACTTGATATCCTCATTTTATAGTAGAGAGTGATGGTAGACTAAACCATTTGGTAGCGATGTGTTGGGGGTCAGATCAATGGGATGCTTGACGTGACAATGCATATGTACTCTAGCAGGTGATGAGAATATGTCTTTGTATTATTACACGACCTTATCCACTTGCTTCTACTGCATGGAGAGGTCGGCCGCAGGGGTCATGGATGTGGCTGCAACCTTTCACTCACTCTTAGAGAGAATCACAAATAATACAAAATTCCCGGTCTGAGAAATGACCTTCCTGCATTTCTTGGCAGAGATCAAGGAAATAACACTAGGTGGAACTACCTCGGGTATCCTATACAATTTCATGTTCAAAGTAATAATAACACTGCGAGGCCTAGACTCATATACATCATGATGTTTCCATAAATAAGGTTGGCCCAAAAGAACATTACAAACTTCAAGGGGAGAAACATAAAAAAATACATCATCTTTGGATGGCTTGATGTCGTACGACAAGAGACACTGTTGGCTGATGCAAAGATCACTTCTTTAATGGATCCATCCGATGGTGTAGGGATGTGGGTGCGGCATTGTCGGCAAGTCTAGCCGTTTGAAGATCTCTATTGATATGAGGTTCTTCTGGCTATCACTATCAATGACGAAGTACAGTGGAGTGCCTTTTACCCACATCTGTGAATGAAAGAGACACTGTCCTTCCTTTGGCTTATCAGGTGCACTAGGATGGATCTTGGTTGTAGAAAAAATGGCACTGGGTTTTGTGTTAATGATCTGTCTCCTCTTCTCTAGTTCTGAATCAGAGTCGGAACCCGCATCTGATTTAGAGGATTTTACTTCTTCCACTAATGACTTCTTTGAGTGAAAATCAATAGTGTTATGCCAGGGGATTTTATGGAAGTCACACCACTTCCCGTTATCTTTCTTTGTATTCCCATTGTCCTTCTTTAATGGAACTTGGACTGGTTGTCATGAGGTTTCCCATATTTTCTCTGTTCTTTCTTTTGCGGGTTAGGGTTTCCTTTTCTTTTCTTCTATTGTGAGGGATTCCTGGACCCAAACTGCCGTGTCTTTTTTTAAAGTTTCTTCTCGATTTTGATGACATATCTATAGGCCACACCCAAGGACGAGATGTACAAAAAATCCATTTATGTTTGGATGCATCTATGCAGACCTCCAAGATACTTAAGCACCAGATGTCACTTATAATATTTGATACCCAACTTGGTGTGCAAGGTATGGAAGAAATTGGTGAACACTGGGACTGTTTGGTCTCTTTCCTACCACAATGTAGTCAATCTTGTATAGAATTCATCATAACTTCCAAATGGGTAGTATTTTTCATTAATAACATCCCCGAAGGAATCCCAAGTGGGTGCAACTGCAAATAATGTGGATCCTTCTATTTCATTTTTTTCACAGAAAGTCTCCCACCAATCTTTGACATGGGGGACAACCTTGAGGAGCGCAAACATAATATATTCTCTATCGAAAAAGTTGTGGAGAGAAAAATACCCTTCTAGAATGTTTAACTATTTTTCTACAGAATTTGCATCTATTTTACCTTCAAATATAGGAATATCAGAATTGATCTGTACCTTGAAGGGGGTGGCGCTTCCGCTTGAGGTGGATGCATCACTTGTCGATAGTCATCGAAGGATTTGTGTGAAGCTATCCATCAACTCGTTCCTTTGTCGCTCAAGGGATTCCTCGAGCAACATTTTGAAAGGATATCTTGTCATGTAGTCTTTCTTTTCTCCTGCCATGGGCAGTTTCTTGGGCATGTGAGAGCAGTTTTCCTCAAGAGAAACAAGCTCGAGACCCAACTATCTATACCCTGACCATGTTGAGGACACGCATTTAAAAATGACAAGGAGCATACCACTCTGATACCACTAATTCATATTTATGAACGAAACAAAATGAAACCAAAAATTTGTAATGTTAACACAAAGACAAAGTGAAAAATAATAGAGATACAATAAAACTTGAATTCTATTAAATAAGAAATATGCTGAAAACTGTAAAATGCAGACTAAAAAGAAGCTTGCTAGAATGGTGGCAAGTTATCTCTGAGAAGAGATGTGACGACTACACTCATTCTCAAGAAGATGATTATAGTGTGGCTCTAAAGGAATTTTTACAATAAATATTAATTCTGAAACCCTATACATCCAAAAACCTAACCTTAGGAGATGAAGTGCCAAAAGTCATGTGGGCCCCGTTGGGGTAAGTTCGTACATTAACTTTCCAGGGTCGTAACTTTTTCATATGATTTCTATTTAGGGCGCACGATATCTCGTTGGAAAGGTATTGATGATGAGATTAATTTAGGGGAATAAATTTGAGCCTTTGACTATCATTGAGGTGCTCGATCATGAAAAAAATGTCATTTAGGCTGTCAAACTTGCTCCAGAAGTTAAAAATTGCTAAAAATAGTAAATTATCAAAATTGATAGAAAACTGTTTTGATATAGATGGAAAAGGTGGGTGGCCATTGATATCCACCTGGATCAATACTCCCTCCTTAGGAAGCAATGGTATCCATTGCGTTGAGTTCCCTCATTAGATGAGGAAATTTTTGTTGAATTTGGCCCCTGGTGAGCCACTTGCCTTGGTGCAGAAGCTGCCTTGCTTTGACAACCCGATAAAGTTGGATCCTTTGCTGACGAGTGCCCTTGACATGTGTTTCCATGATATGATTAGTGGATTCCTTTTACATGCATTTAGGGTTGGGATATGTTGGTTTCAACTGTCTTGCTATCTTTGAGGTGTCCAATAATGGTGGAAAATAAGGCTGAAGGAGGTCCACATTGAACACTGGGTGCAAGCCAAGGAGGGGGGTAGGTTGAGCTCAAAATCATTTTCACCTGCAACATTGGTAATTGTGTAAGGACCATAATGGAGTGGACAAAGATTTTTATGAGGCCCTGTAAGGTGTTCTTTCTGCAAGTGTAACTTAACTTTGTCTCCCACCCGAAACTAGTGTGGCGCCCGATGTTGATCTTAGCATTGCTTGTACTTGGCATTGGAATTCTGTAAAATATCCTAAACCTATTGGCATATGTGATGGATCCACTTTATTAACTGGGTGGATTTGTTAGTTGCAGTTGGAGCATGTGATGAGTCTTCTTGGGTGGTTGCAAGGGGTAGTGCAACATCCTTTGGACCCAATGTTTGAAATCCCAACCCCACCTGAAAGGGGATGTGATCGGTTGAGCTATGTATGGCTCTATTGTAGATGTGTTGAACATTGGGAATAATCTCATCCTAGTTGCGAGGGTGCTTGGGATTGTACATTTGCAGGATGTACATGATCATTTGGTTGACGACCTCAGTTTGGCCATTCGTCCGGGGGTGGAAGGAATGAAATTGGTGAGCTTGGTGTCCAGTAGTGACCATAGGATTGACTAGAATATGCTGAGGAACCGACTGTCCTGATTTGAGATAATGGTTTGTGGGATCCCAAAGTGTACCCACACTTGTTCAAAGAAATTCTTGGCAGTGTCCTTCATCGCGATGCTCTTCTTACAGGAGGCCAAAATCGCCATCTTGGAAAAGTGATCAACAACAAAAAAAACAATCATTTAATTGCCTGGTGGAAGGGAGGTCTGACATGCAGTCTATTGATATGGATTCCCAGGGCCTATCAGGAGTAGGCAAAGGAGTGTACATTCCTTTTTTCTTGATGGCCAGTTTGGAAATAGTGCAGGCAGGGTAGGACCTAATATACTTGGTGGTATGCAACACTGCAACTATATTTTCCATGCCGAAGTGTCCTACCACCCGACTATAGTGGGCTTCCCAAATCATCTTCACTCACTTACTTGATGGAACACAGAGATGGCCTAGTCGACACAAAATCCAGTCGTAAATATGGAAATTATTGAAAGATATGTTGGTGCCCAACATCTATTAGGTTTTGGCAAAGTCAGGATCCATCTCATAGAGGTGGGGCCATTAAGAGGTCTCATGGCCACCAGAGTCTAACACTGTGGTGAGTGCCACGACTGGAGGTCAGCTGAGGCAATCAATGACTCGATTGGTACTTCCTATTTTATACTATATGTTGAGGTGGAATTGCTGCAAATATGTGGACCACTTTTGATGGTGGTCATTTTGCAATTTTCCTTATGTTTGCATGAACTGCAACGAATTATGATCAATGTGGATGACTGCCTCCTTCATGAGAATGTAATGCCTCCACTAGCATCAATCTTGGACAATGGAGTACATTTCTTTGTCATAAGTAGAGTACTTATGGACAACATCTGATAGTGTCTCACTATGATACACCACAGGGTGGGCGTGCTGAGTGAGGACTACACCCACAACATAGTCTGAAGCATTTGTCTCGATCTCAAAGGCCTGTTGCAGGTTAGGTAATGAGAGGAATAGTGATAAACACAAGCACTTCTTTAGATCATCTAATGATTTTTGTTGGGATAGGCCCAACATAAATTTTTCCTTACCACCACCTCTAGTTATTTGACTGAGGGCCCATGCAATATGGGATAATCCCAACACAAACCTATGATAGAAATTGGCAAGGCCTAAGAAGATCCAAAGCTTAGTGAGTGTGGTTGGGGCTGGATAGTCATAGATGACATGGATCTTGGATGGATCAACATGAACACCATGTGCATCAATAATGTATCCTAGGTACTGGACCCTGTCCATGCCGAAGGAGAATTTTTCCAAGTTGGCACATATCTTGTGCTGCCGTAGAGTGTGCAAAACTTACTGAATATGCTGCAAGTGTTTTACAAAATTCATGCTAAATATGAGGATGTCATCTAGATACACCACCACAAAAGAATTAGTGAAAGGCCGTAGGATAACCTCAATCAACCTTATGAAATTTGTTGGGGCATTTATCAAACCAAAGGGCATGACCAACCATTCAAAAAGAACTTCTTTTGACTTGAAGGCAGTTTTCCAGACATCTGTCTGTTCTATTGGGATCTGATGGTAGACAGACTTAAGATCAATCTTACTGAAGTATTTTTCCCCCTTGAGATGATCAAGGAGATCATCGATTCAGGGAATCAGGTACCAATTCTTGACTATGCTATTTTTTAGGGCCCGGTTATCAATGTAGAGTCGCGAGGTCCCATATTTCTTTTGCACCAACACGATTGGGCTTCCATAAGGTGACGAGATGGGTTGGATGTGCCCCTTGTGGAGAATTTATTGGCTCTAATGCTTGATATCCTGATTTTTTAGTAGAGAGCAACAATAGACTGGCCCATTTTGTAGAGGTGCACCGAGGTTTAGATCAATGGGATGCTTGACCTGACAGTGCAAAGGTACTCCAATAGGTGATGTGAAGATGTCTTTTTATTCTTCCATGACTTTATCGACTTGATTATTCTACGTGGATAGGTTAGCTGTGGAGGCCATGGATGTGGCTACAACCTTTCGTTCACTTTGAGAGCGAATCACAAAGAATACAAACTTCACGGTTTGAGAACTGACCTTCCTGCATTGCTTGACAAAGATCAAGGAAATAACACTAGGTGGAACTACCTCATGTATCCTGTATAATTTTTTGTTCAAAGTAATAATGACACTCCGAGGCCTAAACTCATATACAACATGAAATTTCCATAAATAAGGTTGGCCCAAAAGAACATCACAAACTTCAAGGGGAGAAACATCACACAATACCTCATCTTTGAATGGCTTGATTCTGTACGATAGAAAAAACTGTTGTCTAATACGAAGATCGCTTCCTTGACGGAGCCATCCGATGGTGTAGGGCTGCGGGTGCGAAGTTGTTAGCAGGGCTAGCTGCTTGAAGAACTCTAATAATATGAGGTTATTCTGGATATCACTATCAATGATGAAGTGCAGTGTAGTTCCTTTCACCCACATCTGTGAATGAAAGAGGCACTCTCCTTCTTTTGGCTCATCAGGTTCATTGGGCTCAATATTGGTGGTAGAAACGGTGGCACTAGGTTCTGTGTCAATGATCCATCTCCCATTCTCTGGTTTTGACTCAGAGTCGGAACCCGCATCTGATTCAGAGGCTTTTACTTCAGCCACTAATGACAACTTTGAGCGGAAATCAACAGTGCTATGCCAGGGGATCTTATGGAAGTCACACCACTTTTTGGTATCTTTCTTCATCTTCCCATTATCCTTCTTTGCTTGTGGCTTGGATTGGTTGTCATGAGGTTTCCCATATTTTCTCTATATTTTGTTTTGCAGGTTAGGGTTACGCTTGCCCTATTTCTGCTATGAGGGGTTCCCAGACCCAAACTTCTGCATCTTTTGTTTAAGCTTTTGCTCGATTTTGACGACATATTGGCAGGCCACACCCAAGGACGAGATGTCCAAAAAGTCCATTTCTGTCTGGATGTATCTATGCAGACCACTGTGGTACTTGAGCACTAGATTTCGCTCATAATATTTGATACCCAACTTGGTGTGCAAGGTATGGAAGACATTGGTGAACTCTGGGAATGTTTGTTCTCTTTTCTATTGCAGCGTGGTCCATCTTGTATACAAGTCAACATAAATTCCAACAGGGTAGTATTGTTCCTTAATAACATCCTTGAAAGAATCCCAAGTGGGTGTAACTACAAATAATGTGGATCATTCTGTTTCATTTTTCTCCCAGAAAGTCTCCCACCAAACTTTGACATGGGGTACGACCTGGAGGAGTGAAAATATAATATTTTCTCTATCAGAAAAGTTGTGGACAAAAAAATACCCTTATAGAAGGTTTAACCATTTATCTACAGCATCTGAATATATTTGACCTTAAAATATAGGAATATGGAAATTTATTTGTACCTTGAAGGGGGTGGCGCATCCGCTTGAGGTGGATGCATTTATTATTGGCAACCATTGAAGGATTTTTGCAAATATGTCCATCATCTTGTTCCTCTGTCGCTCATGGTCTTCCTTGAGAAACATTTGAAAGGTCTTTATTTTCTCCCACCATGGGCGGTTTCTTGGGCGTGTAAGAGAATTTTTCCTCAAGAGAAACAAGCTCGAGACCCAACTCTCTATACCTTGACTACATCTTGGACATGAATTAAAAAAAGACAAGGAGCAGACCGCTCTGATACCACTGATCCAGATTTATGAGAAGAACAAAATGAAACCACAAATTTTAAATGTTAACACAGAGACAATGAAAAATAACAGACATATAGTAAAACTTGACTTCTATTAAATAAGAAATATGTTGAAAACTGTAAAATGCATACTGGAAACAATCTTGCTAGAATGGTGGCAGCTTATCTCTGAGAAGAGATGTGATGGCTACGCTCATTCACAAGAAGATGAGAACAATGAGGCTATGAAGGAATTTTTACAATAAATATGGATTCCAAAACCCTAGACATCCAAAAACCTAACCCTAGGAGATGAAGTGCCAAAACTCATGTGGGTCCCGTTGGGGTAAGTTCATACATTAACTTCCTGAGGTTGTAACGTTTGCATACGATCTCTGTTTAGGGTGTACGATAGCTTGTTGGAAAGGTATTGATGAGGATATTCATTAAGAGGCTCAATCAGAGGTTTTGACTATCATTGAGGTGCCCAATTGTGAAAAAAATGTCGTTCAGGCCCTCAAACTTGACCGAGAAGTTAAAAACTACTAAAAATAGTAAATTACCAAAATTATTTGAAAACTGTTTTGAGCCAATTGGAAAAGGTGGGTGGCCAATATTTGCCTAGATCAATCCTCCATCCTTAGGAATCAATGGTATCTATTGTGCTGAGTGCCCCGATTAGATGAGGAAATTTTTGCTGAATTTGGCCCCGGGTGAGCCACTTGCCTTGGTGTAGGAGCTGCCCTTCTTCGACAACTCGATAAAGCTGGACCCTCTGCTAGAAAGTTACCTTCACCTATGTGTACATGATATAATTAGTGTATTCCAATTCCATGCAGAAAAGATTGAGCTTTTTTGGTGTCAACTATTTTTCCATCTTTGAGGTGTCCAATAATGGTGGAAAATAAGGCGAAGGAGGTCCACATTAAACACTAGCTGCAAGCCAAGGAAGGCGGGTAGGTTGAGATCAAAATAATTGTCACCCACAACCTTGGTAATGGTGTAAGGCCCATAATGGGGTGGATGAATCTTTCGATGAGGCCTTGTAAAGCATTCTTTATGCAAGTGCAACCAAACTTTGTCTCCCACCTTAAATTGGTGTGGCACCCAATGTTGATCATGGCACTGCTTGTACCTAGCATTGGACTTCTATAAAATATCCTGAACCTGTTGGCAGATGTGTTGGATTCTCTCAATGAACTGTGTGGCTTTGTCAGTTTCATTTTCAACATGCGATGAGTCTGCCTAGGTGTCACAAAGGATAGTGCAACATCCATGGGACCTAATGTTTGAAATCCCAACCCCACATGAAAGGGGTTGTGGCTAGTTGAGCTATGTATGGCTCTGTTGTAGTTGTGTTGAACATATGGAAGACTCTTATCACAGGTGTGAGGGTGCTTGGAATTGTACATGCGTAGGATGTGCATGATCATATGGTTGACGACCTCAATTTGGACATCCATCTGGGGGTGGAAGGCAGTGGACTTGGTGAGCTTGGTGTCCAATAGTGACCAGAGGCTTGACTAGGATGTGCTGAGTAACCAACTGTCTCGATATGATATAATGGTTTGTGGAATTCCAAAGTGTACCCACACTCATTCAAATAAAATCTTGGTAGTGTCCTCTGTCATGATTCTCTTCTTGTAGGCAGGCAAAATCACCATCCTGGAAAACCGATCAAAAACCACAAAACCACAATCATTTTTCTGCCTAGTGGAAGGGAGGCCTAGCATGTATTCCATTGAGATGGATTCCCAGGGCTTGTCAGGAGTAGGTAGAGGAGTGTACATACCTTATTTCTTGACGGCCTATTTGGAAATAACATAGGCAGGGCAGGACCATATATACTTGATGACATCGTGTCGAAGTTTTGGCCAATAGAAATGTCTCTACAACACTACCACTGTATTTTACACGTCGAAGTGTCCCACTGTTAGCACTAGGAATCAACTTTAGATTGCATATAAGGCAATCCCAATACACATTAGGTTATATGTGAATGTAAAAGAGTTATGAGGGGTCAAATGGATAAGACTCAAGAGGATAATGTTCCAACTTAGAAATCAGGGCTAGCATGCACGAGAAATCAAGGTCTTGGATAACTTCAATCAATAATTGGGAGTAAGTATGAACAGAGGGAAGACTTCAATGAGAGGAATGTAGGGGTTGCTGTAAACATCAGGTCTGCAAACAACCTAAATAAGAAAGACTCTTAACACAAAATCTTCTTGAGTTCAGAACTTAAGGACACTAAAGAAACATCATGATAATATAATAATCAAACATACATCATAATATCACCACAACCATTCATGTGAATAATTCAAAGCATGAACACTTTAGCATCATAAGCAAATAAGATGGAAAGAGAAGTTGATTTATATTAACCAATATGTCTCAAATCAAGTACATAACCAATTCACAGTAACTTCATCAAAATATTACAGTATCAGGGAGCCTTGCTCAACCATTCGAACCTACTAAAGAATTTCATCTATCTATTTATAAAAAAAATGGAGGCAACAACTGGAGGTGTGAGCTGGCCTCCTTCCCATGAAAATATCTAAGAATTTATTCCATCTAACAATTTGACTAACAACCTATGCTATAAAATGTGAAAGTGTTGGTGAATAATCCAACCAATCTTAGAACTAACATGATCCCCCTTTGGTGCACAACGCCTTGTTTTCCATGTGTACTTTAGGGGCATGTGGCTATCATCATGTTGCCACTACTATTTCTTCAATCCTCTCCATCATTAACTATCCAAAAAGTTGTTATCTCGAACCTCCTGGATTCTTGGTATTTGTTGGTAGCATCTTTGGGTAGCAAACTGAGTAGCACACTTTGTAGTGTCTTTACCAAATTTCATGAGACTCTGTAGCACAACCTCAAAACTAGACAAGTAGACAAATAGGTAGTGCCAAATCATCGTATCCTCTGTGCAGACTTCAGTCTTTGTGAAAATTTAGGCAGCAAATTTTGGTAGTGCCACTCTGGTGTGTCTCTGTGCAAACTTCATCTCTGCCAGAAATTCGGTAGCGAATTTAGGTAGTGCCCGCCTGTGTGTTCTGTCAAACTTTAGGTAGCGCCATCAAAATACACAATACCTTCACTTGTACATGTGCAAAATGGGTAGCAACCTCAGGTAGTAGCAGCACCATTAACTTTAGGTGATTCGACAACATTGTAGGTAGAAAACTGGTGGAACATCAAAAATAAACTATTCCGTAGCACCATAGCGCTATAGAATGTCTGCACTATTACTGCCGAAGGAGTTAATTCTTCATAAAAATACTAAAAATCTAAACAGTAAGCACTTAGAAGCTTGTATAGGTGGCAGAGGTAGTGTTTCAACAATAGTTTATCCTCACAAAAAGGGATCATCTTCAAAAATGGAGCTCACCTTTCACCAGCTACTTCGTTAACCTAACACTTAACCTGACACTCTTTCTTGGAGAAGGAGGATCCTCCTTGGGCACGACAGGATTCTCCCTTTTAGCGGTGACAAGATTATTCAATGGAGATATACTCTTCTTGGCTATCAGTGTCTCCTTTTCAATAGAAGCTTCAACCAATACCTGCAAGTTCCTTTGAGCCACTTCATCTTGAAAATGTTGCAAATCTGCTTTGAGCTTTCTGTTCTGAGACTGAAAGTCTCTGTTCTGCCTATAAGGGTTTTTGAGCTACCTATATAGAGGTTGGGCCTTTCTTGCTGCAAACCTTGCTAGCTCAAGGGTGTGGCTGTAGCCATCCATGAGTTCTTTCATCTTAACCCTGTCAGACATGGCTTCTACTTTCAACTGAGCCACCTCCTTCCTAGCATCCCTAAGTTGACTGATTAATCTTTTGAATGTCTGGCTATCAGGTGGAGTAGTGACGTGAACAGTCTCAACATGATTTTTCATGGTCTCCTCTTCTCGCACCATAGGAATTAAATTTTCTATATCATCAGGCTTCTTGATACCTTTGCCTTTATCTTTCTTCTTCTGCACATTCTTTCCAATGCCTTGGCCCTTATCTTTCTTTTTCGGTACACGGGTTTCTTCTTTCTGCTCCACAGGATTTACAATGCCTTTACCTTTCTTCTTTTGTAGGATAGAGGTTTTTGGTAGGGACTGTTCTTCAACATCCTCTTTAGGAGATGATGATCTTGTGAAAGGTTTCCTGACCTTGGTACTAGCTGCTGGAGGAGATGAGGAGAAGTGTAGCTTTTTCCCTTTCTTTGCTGTAGTTTTAGTAGTAGAAGGGACTTCTTCTAACTCTGGTGGAGGAGGGGGTGAAATTTCTCTCTGTGGAGAATGATAAGTCTCCTCCTCAATTATTGCAACCTCCTTGATGGCTTCTTGATCTTGAACATGAGCTCTGATATTTCTCTTCTTTATTGTACCTGGTTTAGCAGCACTGGTGGATGGTGAAGGGATTGCTATCTATGACTGAGGAGGAGCTGCTATATCAACCTTAAAATGAGAAGAAATAATGAAATGTTCCCATGAGATATCTTTCTTACCCATCTCCTTAGAAACAAACATTCTAATCAATCTAGAGTGAAATATGCTAGTATCCACAACCTTAGACTTGGATTGAACCCTGTCTGAAATTTTGCCTATGCTCCTTAGCAAACAGTAGGGAATGTTCATTTCAATTTTGCTAGTAAAATGAAGAAAATCCTTATATGGTACTGGTGTAGTGTATTGAACCTCCCTTCACATGTAAAGTACCTCTGAATAATCCTCAATATCCGGTCGAACTTTTCAATTAGATGATTCCTTGGCACACCTTTAGTTGGATCATCAGCTTGATGTTCAGGCTTAAGGAAATATTTGGCATAGGCTGCATTTAAGGCCATGGATTTAAACCATTTCTCACATGTGATAGGGATTCCTGTTGTAGCTGAAATAGAGGCCTCAGACACCTCAAATTCTAAGTCCCCTACCTTGGTCTTCAGGCCATCAAAATGTAAGGAAAATTGCCTTGTCACCTCAGGATGAACTCTTTGCATATTTTAGCATAAGGAGAGGCATCCCACCCTTTGAAAAACTTCTCCGGCCACAGGCTCTGCCTCGAATAGATGCATGTCTACAGGCTCAGTCCTTACCACCTTACCTCCCTTGTGTGACTTCTTCATCTGAGGAGTCTCCATAGTTTAGGATGAGAGATTCTTATGGCTAAAGAGTGGTAATAACTAGGAGGACCTAAATTCAATGTTCAAATGGACAAGGCTTCACTTTTACAAGAACTTCCCTTAAACCAGACTGATTGCTAGTAAGATAAAACTGGTTGTGGAAATCCCTCCCTTGGATTTGTGCAGGTGTGAACACTTATAAAATGAGAGGATACCCTATAATTGGCCTTTGAAACTGGGTAGAAAAAGCCTGACTTAAGTGTCAGAGGAGGCAGGGGATAAACAATGAGGTTAGGCAACGCCTCTATGTAGTGCACTGTGTATGAAGAGGATATAAATGCTTGGATTCTGTGAGCTTAGTATCTAAGGTGGGCGGATGTATCAGACTTCAACATGCAGGTAGTGAAATTTACAGGTTTGAAAGGAGGGGAGACAACTATAGAATGGTGTAAGGAAAGGTCTCCTTCAACTATGAAAGCCTGATAACCCAAAATTATGAGCGCCAACTTTCTTTGAAAATTATGTGCAGAGGAGGAAAAATGAAATACTTGTGGAGTAAAATTTGTCTGAAGCCTCAACAAGATTTTAGGAAGAATTCATGAGAATCCCAGCCTCCTAATCTACCTCAGCATCAGATCTGATAGCATTGTTGTTGAATGGTCAAAACTGGGAGTTTGCACAATGCAATGATCTTGAGTTTTTTAGAAATCACAAACCGTTATTAGAGCTCATAAATACGAGATCTTGAAGGCATATTTTAACCAACTCCCGGTGCTGAAAAAAATGAAGATGGCATCAACGTTGTAATCATAAATCATGGTGTAATATGATGAATGGGAAAGGTGTTATGGAAACTCCTGATGAGTGGGCAACGCTTCATTTCAAAAAATTATTGGATAGGTAAGAAAAGGACAACAAGGTAGAGCTACGAAGGCATGAGTGAGGAAAATGGCCTATCAAATCAAGCTATTCGTGGAATGAATTGATCCTAGTGACAAGTCATGAGGGGGATTAAGTCATGAAAGAAATGGTCCTATGCAATATACTAGATATAAAAAGTATGCAAAACATAAATAAAATGCTAGAAATGGCAGAATAACAACAATATAACCAGAACAATCACCACAATAGCACTGAAATGATATAAGAATAACAACAGAAATAACACTTTGATTCTGAAAGCAATGTTCTTGGGCCTCTTCAAGGGGGCAACCTCCAGTCGAGCATAGCTCTATTACAATAATATCCAAGCTAGGTTTCTCATACCCTCGACTCCTATTTATACTAAATATGTCTATCAAAAGAAGCATCTAGAGGAAGATCCTTCTAGAAGCAGAAGATTCTATTAGGTCTTCTTACATTCAAATTATTCTATTTTATTGAAAGTCCTTATTAATATTGACCTTTATTACATCCTAATATATTGTTCTACCTATGTGTGGGTTATGACCCTAACATGTCTGCCCCCTAAAAACAACCTTCTCCTCAAGGCTTGAGATGTGTAAATTGCTGCAGAATGGTAGCTGGTTCCCAAGTGGCATCTACTGGAGTTCTATCTTTCCACTAGACTATCACTTCCTTGATGGTTCTCTGATGTAGGCGACATTCATGCTGGTCCAAAACTACTTGTGGCTGTAGCCAAATGGATCCTTCTTCGACTAACTTGGGAAGGTTGGTTTGAATTTGGCACTTAGTTCCAATCACCTTCTTTAAGCATGAAACATGAAAAACAAGATGTATCTTAGAATGATTGGGAAAAGCTAACTGATAGGCCACTTGTCCCACATGCTTGAGAACTGTATAAGGACCATAAAATTTGGGTGCTAGCTTCTGACAATGCTCGGCCTTGAGGGAATTTTTCTTGTAAGGTTGCAGTCGAAGAAACACCTGATCCCCTTCTAAAAATTGACGTTCAGAGAAACCTTAATCTTCTTGTTTCTTCATGCGATTCTAGGCCATGACCAAATTCTGTTTGAGGGTACGAAGAATATCCTCTCGAACTGTAAGCATTTGGTCAATCGCCTGGACCTTCAAGACACCAGGTAAGTATGAGAGATCTGAAGGTGGATTTTGTCCATATACCATTTCAAAAGGAGTCATGCATGTACCGATGTGGTATGAAGTGTTGTACCACCATTCAGATAGGAGTAACCATTGAGCCCATTGATTTTTCTTTTTTGAGGAAAAACACCTCAAATATGTTTCCAAACACTTATTGACAACTTGTGTTTGACCATCAGTCTGGGTATGATAAGATGTGTTGAGATGCAATTAGGTTCCTTGTATCTTGAACAGTTCTTGCCAAAAATTGCTGGTGAAAGTTAGGTCACGATAAGAAACAATAGAATGTGGCATGCCATGAAGCTTGAAGACCTGATCCATGAAAAGTTGAGGCATCGTGGATGCTATAAATGGGTGTTGAAGAGAACATAAATGAGCATACTTGGAAAGGCGATCAACAACCACCATGATGAATGATTTATTTCCCAATTTGGGTAAGCTTGTAATAAAATCCATAGAGATATCCCTCCAAATAACAGGTTGAATCGGAAGCGGTTGTAGTGTGCCCTAAGATTTGATTGTTTCACCCTTGTTGTGTTGGTACACATCACATTCAACTACAAAATTATGAATTTCTTGTTTCATGCCATCCCTAAAAAAAGAGCGTTTGACCCTGTCATAGGTTTTGGTAAACCCGGAGTGCCCAGCTGTGGGTGTAGCTTGAAGTTCAGAAAGTACCGTGGATTTAAATTTGGATTGTTTGCTTAAATACAAACGACCTTTGTATAAAAGCTCATCATGGAGCCAAGAGTACCTGGGGAAGCTGGAGCATTGGACTCTAATTGTTGGATCAACTGTGAAATTTTGGGATTGTTTAGCCATTCCTGGCGGACAGCTTGGAGCCAATCTGGTACAATAAAGGAAAGAGAAAAAAGGGATCCGTCATCTTCATACTTTCGGGAAAGTGCATCCACAACCACATTGTCTTTGCCCTTTTTGTAAATGATCTCATAATCATATCCAAAGAGATTGGTCACCCATTTTTGTTGCTCCGTGGAGGAAATGCGTTGTTCCAAAAAATACTTGAGGCTTTGATGGTATGTCTTAATTTGGAAGCATTGCCCCAATAGATAAGGGAGCCACAGATCAATGACATGCAGAATAACTAACATTTCCATTTCATAGATTGATTTGCCCAGATTTCTTTTAGACAATTGCTTGCTGGTAAAGACCAAAGGCCAACCCTATTGCATAAGGACATCACCAATTCCTTTCCCTGAAGCATCACATTCCAAGACAAAGGTATTTGTGAAATAAGGAAGGGCCAGGACTAGGGTGGTGGACATGGCCATCTTCAAGGTTTGAAAATCTTGCGCCGCAGCTAGAGTCCAAGTGAAAGAGTTTTTTTTTAAGAGTACAGTGAGAGGTGCTACAATCTTTCCATAATTCTTAACAAACTTGCAATAATAACCTGTTAAGCCCATAAAGCCATGCAATATTTTGAGAGTCTTTGGGTGAGGCCATTCTTGCATAGATTCAATCTTTTTAGGATCCACCCTGACGTCGTCCTTTCCAACCAGATGACCCAAGCACTCAACTTCTGAGGCGCCAAAATCACATTTAGATTGTTTTAGGAAAAGTTGTTGCTGAGAGAGTAGATGGAGAAATCGATCCACATGGGCAAGATGGTCTGTATAGGTTTTTCTATAGATGAGGATATGATCAAAGAAAACTAAGACAAAATGATAGAGAAAAGGATGGAATACATGATTCATGAGGCTTTGGAAGGTGGAGGGGGCATTACACAAGCCAAAGGGCATGACCAAAAACTCATAGTGGCCCTCATGAGTTCTAAAGGTAGTCTTGGGAATATCTGCCTCTTTCATATGTATTTGGTGGTAGCTAGAACAAAGATCAGGTTTAGTAAAGAATTGGGTGCCACTCAATTCATCTAAGAGGTCATCAATGATAGGGATGGGAAATTTGTGTTTAATGGTAAGTTTTTTGAGGGCACGAAAATCAGGACACATTCGCAAAGAACCTTCTTTCTTCAGGACCATGACCACATGAGAAGAATAGGGGCTCGTGCTGGGGCGGATAATGTCTGCATTAAGGATTTCCTGGACCATTTTCTCAATTTCATTTTTTTGGGAAAAGGGGTGATGATACATACGAATATTGGGAGGAAGGCTTCCTAGTACAAGGGGATTGGAATGATTATGAACACCACGGGAAGGAGGGAGTCCTTGGGGAGTGAAAAAGACCACTTGATGTTTAGAAATGATGGATTGGAGGTCTTTCGACACTGAGGGTGTCTCTTTTTCTTCTATGGCATGGAGTTGGGAAATAACACCAGAATGACCTTTTTTGAGCATATTTTCCATGCGATGGGAACTAATGATCTCAGGTGAACTAGTGATGATACCTTGGAACTTATATTGTTGTCCCTCCTGATCAAATTGCATGGTTAATTCCTTAAAATCCATGAGAATGGGACCCAAAGTCCTTATCCAGTCTGCACCTAACATAATGTCACAACCGCCCATGTTGATCGAACACATATGAGATTTGAGGTGGTAGTCACCAATTTGGAGACACAGATTTTCACAATGCCCTCCACATTTCATGGAGCCACCATTGGCAATCATGATTTGGAAATTATTGATGGCATGGATGTAGCAATGAGTTTCTTGGGCAATGCAGAAATGAATAAAATTATGGGTTCTTCCACTATCAACCATAATGATGACCTTCCTATGCTTGATGTAACCGATGAGCTTGAGGGTTTTGGGGGCAGAGAAGCCAGTGAGAGCATTTAGAGAAATGACCGGTTCTACTTCGGGAGGATATGAGGGAGGGGTTATGTCAATGGTTTTAGGTGACTCAGACACAAGGGGAGTTTCAACATCCTCTTTCAAAATATCCTTTGAGATGGCCATAAAAAGTTTTTGTTCCTTACACTTGTGGCTCGAGAAATATTTTTCATCACAATTATAACAAAGGCCTTTGAGTTGGCATTCATTGTTATAACCCTAAATTGCACCACACATGATTACCTGGCATCAGGCCATCTCATATCCCTTCTTTTCCAAAGCACTACTGAACAACTCTTTAAAAAACCTCTTTTATAAAGGCCCACACACCCTACTCCATTACTGCACGCGTGTACATGATGGCTGACCTAAAACAGCCCACGTGGACTGACAAAAGCATGAAAAAAGGAAAGTTGCTGATGGAACACAAAAGCTATGGGTGAGTTAACTAAAACTCTCGGCCATGCATGGATGAGATTTCGTCTAAATACCTAGCTCCTTCTAGCCTATAAAAGAAGGGGTAGGGGTCCCATTTGGAAAAGGAAAAATATAGCAAAGAAAATCTGCCCATTTGGATATTCCCATTGTCCCAACCCTTTAGCCTTCCTTGTGCGAGAAGAGATACAAAGCAAAGACATTGGAGGATAGTTGAAGAGGAGCCCAGGATCGGGTTCGCGGAGCGGTGGCCGGTCTCAATTTTTTGTAAGTTGACTCACTCAAAGTAATAAAGAAAATGCTTTTCCTGTCCCAATTCATCAGTTATTCATAATTTGTTAAGTACATGTTTGAATCTCTAACCTGTTAGTCTATAGGTAAGATGCATGTGTAGTCGTTGCTTGTCTTGTATGCAGGTCAACATTGGAAAGGAGAACTGCGAACAAGTGATCAAGTGCGACAAGGGATCGCCATCAAACACCTGGAATGAGGTAGGTTGATCTAGCCATACATTTACTGAAAAGAAATAGGATTTAAGTATGGGGACGAGGGTAGAAAGTAGATTTTCTATAGGTCATATCTGCATGCAAAGTCTAACCCTATTTGCTAGTCCGTAAGGAGATTTCCCTCACAACAGAATTGGCGACCATACTGGGGAGATCTCTAGGGTTCCTGGAATTTTATTTTTGGGTAGTTTTTAGAAAAAGACTGGTTTTTCTTGCCTGCGTTTTTGTTAGGTTTTGTAAATTTTGAGCTAGCAAAGGGTCTAGTTTCCCATACCAACTGTCTCTGATTTGCTTGACTGTGTTTTTTCGAGACCCACAGAGGTACACGCGGTATGCATAAGGTTTGCATGCGTGTTCTCATGCCCTACTCTCTTACAACCCGCGTGTGAACGCTAGCTGAAGAAGTAGCAGTAGCATGTAGAGTTCAGAGAATTTTAGAGGAAATCATCCTCTTCCCTGTCAGAATCAGACATTCTCAGGGGTTTTTTGGGATTCTTTCTAAGTCTTGGTTGTTTGTAGTCTTGTTTCAGATTGGTTTGTTTTACAAATTTTTCCTTACATTTGTTTGCTTTTTTTGTTAAAAAGAGTGTCCAAGCCTTCAAGGGATCCTGTTTATCAATATCAGTGGTCTCTTCCTGGTTTGGGCTGTCTATTTTTATTTTTTCTCAGAGTTTAGAGATACATGTGGCCTGTACAAGGTCAACCCACGTGTGCACGCCCTTTGTATCTATACAACCTGCATTCACACGCTTGCTGTTGGATTATCAGTAGCGTGCTTGTGCAGGATAGTTTTTGTTGAGGGTAAGGAAATCATCCTTTCCCTTAATGAGAATTATACCTCTCAGGTATTTGAATCTCTGTCTTAGCAGTCAGTAGCTTAGGATTAATCTTACCCTTAACTTACTTTTTCTCATTTAAAAGTTGTCATAAAAAAAGAATATTTTAGGGTTTTTAGACAAGTGTGAGAGTCATTTTTTAAAGTTGCTAGTGTGTGATTTTTTGACGTGGTTCTTTGCGATCTGTGATTAGGCCAGAATTATTTTTCTTGGTTTTTTCTTGTTGGTATTTTTGCTTTTTTCTTTATCAAGCATTTAAATAAAAAAAATCTCTTTTCATTTTCTTGTTTGGTTGAAGAGTGTGTTTCTGCATTATTAGCCAGGGAAAAGTCATTTATTTCATAAGTTTTTGCAGTTTACTTAGATCATAAGTAGCTTGTAGTCAAGTGAAATTTCTTTTGAGTTTGCTGTCCAAAATCTTAGAAAATTAAGAAAAAAAAAATATTTTAAAAAGTTGTTGAAATTTTTCTTTAAGTAAAAGTTTTTGTTTCCATCTTTTTTATTCATTTTTGCTTTCCTCTGTTACACATAATCAATTTCACTTTCATAATGATCCGAAATCGGATTCAAAAGGCTGTCAGGGCATGAAAAATGCTCAAAAATGAAAGTGCTCGGAATCCGACTAAACCAACACCATTGTGTTCGGCTCGTCTTCCTAATTCCGGTGGTATAATTTTTATCGCAAACGGAGTTCGTATGAAGAATATATCGCATTCTGTCCGCTGAGCCAAACAGGCAAAATTTTTGGATGCTGACTGTACCTGTCCGTACAGCCCATACAGACACGTGTCAGTCCGTACAGCTGACATGGCAGCATCCGTACAGTGACGTGGCGATTCCATACAGTGACACGTGGCAGCGTCAGGAGAGGACACGTGGCGGTTCCGTACAGGACACGTGGCAGCACCGGAAGGTGACACGTGTCAGGCAGATTTGGCATTTTGGATGCACGGTTGGACCAATCCCGAGGTGACACATGTCACCACTGGAAGGGTGACACGTGGCATGGGATGACGTCAGTAGCATACGTGGAGAATGACGTCAGCATCGTACGATAAGTGACATGGCAGTGACGCGTGGCAGTGACGTGGGCCAATTAGCGGTTGACAAGTGGCATGATCCAGTTGGATGTCTTCGTCGAATTAGAGGTTGACACGTGGCCCAATCACAGGCTGCCATGTGGCACCCCGGGTTTATCCAATGACGGCTATATCAAAAGTTTTTGAGGCCCCGGGGGATTCGAACCACGGACCTCCCCTCCGACCACGCGTTTACAAAGTCTTCGTTGCCAATGGACTATTGGTTAGTTCTTGTGTATGAAGCGAAAGTTTTTGTATTTAAATTTGTTTATGTGTAAAAACCGTGGGGGGGGTCGGGCCGGGGCTTGGCCCCGACCCCCGGTTCCATTGTTTGCATGTGCGCATACAACCGTTGGCGCGGAGGGTGTTGGATATATGCGCGCGAATTATGTCATATGACTATTTAAACATTGTGTCGGGTTTTGTATTTGCGGTTGCAAAGGTTTTGTTTACGGTTATTAAAACAAATGTTACCGTTATATGCTATGTGCGGGGTTATACGATTAGCCCGAGGTTTTATGCACAAATACCATATGACCTGTGCTGGAGCGCAAAGGGGGTTAGGGCCAGCGCTTAGCCCGTAGGGCTAGCGCTAGGCCATATGGGTGCTATGTGACCGTTTAAAGAGGGGCTACGCCCGAATTTGGGGCTTAAGCCCGTATTTAACCAATTTATGGTTAAAAAGTGGGTTTTCAACCACTTTTAATTAATTTAAATGTAATTAACTCATAAATGGGAGTTATTGGGCTTTTTTAGAGCCTAATCCTTGGGAGGAAGTTGGAGATTGAAACCAACTTTCCCAACTATTTAACCAAGGCCCTGTTGAGGCCATTTGGTGATGCTTGGAGAGTTTTTGGACGGTTTTGGAGAGCAGAGATGCCGAGGCAAAGCCAGGTCTAAGCCAGTTTGAGGCAGAAGAGCTGTTGAGGTAGAGATGCTGTCGGACGATTTCTGAGAGTTCGGTATATCCGTTTCAGGTGCCGTAAGTTGTGAAAGATTCTAGAGATCATGGCGAACATGACCAGATCAGTCTAGAAGCCAATTGGCATTGTAAAGATGTACTAATAAGCTTTTAAAAAGAAATCAAGAAGCCTCCCTCACAGAGAAAAGGCCCGGAGACGTAGGCAAAGTTGCCGAACTCCGTTATCAAACTTGTGCATTATGGTTTGCTGTTTTTCATTGTGTTTTCAGATCTGAAAATATGTTTATGGCTGTATAATGCATTTTATTTTCTCGCTCTTTCGTTAAGTTTCCCAATGGTTAATAAATGCATGCAAATAAAAACTCAACCATAGTCATTTCGAAAAATCCCGACGGATCAAGTGGTATCAGAGCTAGTTGACAT
>ML786322.1:512779-525406 GCA_009831015.1 Picea engelmannii | reverse complement strand
CGGTTCCGTACAGGACACGTGGCAGCACCGGAAGGCGACACGTGTCAGGCAGATTTGGCGTTTTGGACGTACGGTTGGACCAATCCCGAGGTGACATGTGTCACCACTGGAAGGGTGACACGTGGCACGGGATGACGTCAGCAACGTACGTGGAGAATGACATCAGCATCGTATGACAAGTGACGTGGCAGTGACGCGTGGCAGTGACGTGGGCCAATTAGCAGTTGACAAGTGGCATGATCCGGTTGGATGTCTTCATCGAATTAGAGGTTGACATGTGGCCCAATCACGGGCTGCCATGTGGCACCCCGGGTTTAGCCAATGACGGCTATATCAAAAGTTTTTGAGGCCCTGGGGGATTCGAACCCCGGACCTCCCCTCCGACCACGCGTTTACAAAGTCTTCGTTGCCAATGGACTATCGGTTAGTTCTTGTGTATGAAGCGGAAGCTTTTGTATTTAAATTTGTTTATGTGTAAAAACCGTGGGGGGGGTCGGGCCGGGGCTTGGCCCCGACCCCCGGTTCCATTGTTTGCATGTGCGCATACGACCGTTGGCGCAGAGGGTGTTGGATATATGCGCGCGAATTATGTCATATGACTATTTAAACATTGTGCCGGGTTTTGTATTTGCGGTTGCAAAGGTTTTGTTTACGGTTATTAAAACAAATGTTACCGTTATATTCTATGTGCGGGGTTATACGATTAGCCCGAGGTTTTATGCACAAATACCATATGACCTGTGCTGGAGCGCAAAGGGGGTTAGGGCTAGTGCTTAGCCCGTAGGGCTAGCGCTAGGCCATATGGGTGCTATGTGACCGTTTAAAGAGGGGCTGCGCCCGAATTTGGGGCTTAAGCCCGTATTTAACCAATTTATGGTTAAAAAGTGGGTTTTCAACCACTTTTAATTAATTTAAATGTAATTAACTCATAAATGGGAGTTATTGGGCTTTTTTAGAGCCTAATCCTTGGGAGGAAGTTGGAGATTGAAACCAACTTTCCCAACTATTTAACCAAGGCCCTGTTGAGGCCATTTGGTGATGCTTGGAGAGTTTTTGGACGGTTTTGGAGAGCAGAGATGCTGAGGCAAAGCCAGGTCTAAGCCAGTTTGAGGCAGAAGAGCTGTTGAGGTAGAGATGCTGTCGGACGATTTCTGAGAGTTCGGTATATCCGTTTCAGGTGCTGTAAGTTGTGCAAGATTCTAGAGATCATGGCGAACATGACCAGATCAGTCTAGAAGCCAATTGGCATTGTAAAGATGTACTAATAAGCTTTTAAAAAGAAATCAAGAAGCCTCCCTCACAGAGAAAAGGCCCGGAGACGTAGGCAAAGTTTCCGAACTCCGTTATCAAACTTGTGCATTTTGGTTTGCTGTTTTTCATTGTGTTTTCAGATCTGAAAATATGTTTATGGCTGTATAATGCATTTTATTTTATCGCTCTTTCGTTAAGTTTCCCAATGGTTAATAAATGCATGCAAATAAAAACTCAACCATAGTCATTTCGAAAAATCCCGACGGATCACATACCCCTTGACATATGACAAATCTATAAAATTAACACTAAAATCTAAAATTTATTAGACTTTCATGTTTGTAGGGTTAACCAACTAGTTCAGGATTGGGGCCTTGGATTAGGTTGGAGAGGAAACACTTTAAGGCCATTCAAACCAAACATTGGAGTCTGAGTTAGGGAGTGTCCAAGTCCGGTATCATGAAACTTATCCGGGACCCCCCTCTAATACATGGGATAAACACGAGGTCGAGTGTGGAAAGGTAGCGGAGATAACCCCTCCAAAGCTGGACCAATTGTAGTGGAGAACACATATAAAGGGCTTGTCTTGGGATTCCGTAATTTGCATTTTTCCATGGGGCTTCGTGGGTCTCAAATCCATTTGATTTCCTTAGTTGTCTTTCAGACCATTTTCTCTCGATACCCTTGATAGGTTTCGGGCTCAATACCCTACTCATTGTGGTCCACCTGACTTTCGACTGTACCCGCCTGATGACTTTTCGCGTGCTAGCAACCTAGTTGCCCATCTTTTTTAGGGACACACACAGGTGACTGCGCGGGTATACCACGGTACCTAGGATAGACATCGGGCCACGCTTTGTAGATTATACTTAGAGGGTTGTTCCATTTTCGAGTTGTACTTGCATTGGTAAGTCGCTCTAGTGTTGGTTGTTGTAACTGTTCTTCCAATTAATTTAGTGTTTTCCTGTCTTATCTCCTAGGGAATTTTTTAGTGTGTGTTACATTTGAACGTTTAGACTACCCTAGAGTGTCTTGGATCTTCTCACATAGTGGAGGATCCCGAGCTCTACCGGTCACGAAGGCTTCTTGGCCTGTCGCCGGTTACACTGGAGCCACCCCCGCCACCATTAAGGCGAAAGCTAGACCAACAGGGGTCTTTTGAAGCAACTGGGTCACAAGAAATTGTGCCCACCCAACAGACAATGTTGCACATAGCAATGGAAACAAATGTTGTTACTTCTTCTAGGAATTCTTCAATTCCCACTACAGTTGTCACCACATGACAATTTCCACCTCCTAACCCACCGTCACCGGTTTGAACCACCATGGTCTCGATCACAACTACCTCGAACAATGGTCTGATACTGTCTTCATCAACGACCACACCCCCTTTCACATGAAGTGCAACAGGCCCTCCGTTCTCATACGAGATGCCTAGTTCAGGTACAAGTCCTGTACTTTCCTACTCCACTTTATAGACTTTAGGTATGGGGGTAGGGAGCTCTAGCGCTCCTTTGCAAGGTCACATGGGGGGCACTCCTGCTCCTTTTAATGATTTCCCTTATGGAGGAGGTCATATCCCTCCTTCGTCCCCTTCACTCCGCGGCTTTCATTAACAATCCACCGGGCAACCTACACACAATAGTTTATTTGGAGCAGGGAGTCAAGGACCACGTTCGCATAGTATGTCGGTAGGTTCGACATCGTTTTCTTTGAATGAAACGTTTGGTAACAATGCCTTCTCGTTAGCCACTTTCCCGACTGGGGGAAATCCCAGTTTTGGACAATTTATTCCTATGCAGGGTACTATTCCTGCACAGGGGGAAAACCTAGGAACTTCTTCCGCATTAGGGCCTTGGAATTCTTGGCAGGGATCCGTTCCCTCGTCCAGAATGCTGATCTGGGGTAATTATTTCCACAATCAATGGAACCCTGGACAAACCACTATGCCTATCCCCATGGGAACGACATGGGGTAACCCTTCCCAAAGTCCTTCGAATGTAATGCATGCCCAACCATCTATGTCTTATTTCGAAAATCAGTCAATGATGTCTCCACATACGCAAAATCCATATGCTGGCCAGGGCCATGGTTTCTACCAGAATCCGGGTCAGTAGCTGAAATTTTCCTGGAAACCTAGTGCCAGTCAAACTCTAGGTCCCTTTTTCCCAGGTTATCACCAACAACCCAAACTTCCCTTCCTGGCGACTTTGCACTTGCCAGATTTGACAAGGTTGTTGAATGTCCCTATCTGTCATGATCCACATAGGCCTCCTATGCCGATGAAGTTGCCTTCGGACATTCCAAAGTTCGAGGACAAACCTAACGAAGATCCAGGAGATCATGTGACTACCTTTCATCTTTGGTGCTCATCTAACTCACTGAAAGATGACTTCGTACAATTGTGATTGTTTCAATGTACTCTCATGGGGAGTGCTGCAAAATGGTACATTGAGCTCGATCGCTCAAGATACGCTTCCTTTGGAAAACTGGTGACGACTTTCCTGAACCATTTCCAGTTACCTGTGAGATACGACACTGGCACAAATCTGCTCGCTAATTTCAAACAGACAACAATGAACCATATGTCTGATCACATCCAAGAATGGAGACGCCGAAAGAGTTTAATCAAGGTGCCAGTCCCACCAACATTCCTTCTTGAGTGGTTCCTTAAGTCTTTGGTCCCGCATTTATCCAAAGACGTCCAACAGTTTGAGCTCATTTTTTCTTAGTCTGGTTTATTATACAACATCTTGTCAGATGCGCCACGTTCAATACTGGATAAAACTAGACAAAGAGCTGGATCACATGCCGATGGTATTGTTGGTTTAGCACAAACAAAGCCCACTGAGCAATTGACGAAGTAGTTGTAGTAGTTATCTATACAACACACGGAGACCAGCCAAACTACTGCTTTGGCTTCTCCTCCTACCAAAATGTCGGAGGTACACACAGTGCAGTCAACTAACCCAAAGGCCACCCAACAGCCCGAAGGGAAGAAAAAACAATGAAAGAAGGGTAAGGGGGATAAAAAGCTTACCGATAATGTTGGTGGGGACAAAACTAAGAAATGAAAGGCGAGGTATCCATGCAACTTGTGTGCAGAAGACCACCCGACCCATCTGTGTCCTCGTCTTGCAAAGGCCCAAAAGTTTGTGACACAACAATAGCTTGTTGTGTTGACTAATTCATTTCAGCATGGACAAAATCTAATTCAAGCCTCTGCAAGCACGAAAGGGGGCAGCCAAGAATCCCCCCTGCCTGCGAACAACCTCGCATCTGCAAACGTATATATGGTGAGGGGTGATGCTTTTATATCGACTAGAGCACATGATTATAGTAAACCGGGCACTTCTAAGAAGGGTAAAGAAGCTGAACTCCCATCTCTTCCACTACATATTGAGAATACGTTGGGTGAAACAATGACACACATTCCCAAAGGCACATTCAAAAAAGCTTCTCATAACCCAAACTCAAGGGCCACCTAGAACTACTCTGTGATGGAAGATTTATCACAAACCCCTTGTGTGATGTCTGCTTTGGAGGTTCTCCAAAGCTGCCCTTCCCAGAGGAAAGCCTTGTTAATCGCTTTAGGATCTACCAAGACTTGTAATCTGGGTACCATCATGTTGGATACAACCGACTTAAAACCTCGTTTGCCTTACCATGTAGCATTTCAGATAGTAGTGGCTTATCCCATGAAAACTTTTATTCAGAATATCTTCCACACGGTGGTTGATGAGGGCGCCTCGACATGCGTTATGTTGTTGGCATGTTGGAAGGATGTTGGCTAGCCCATTTTGTCTCTATCATATACTCTCCTCACCTCTTTCGACGGTCGTTCATTCCGACCACATGGAATCATTCCTTCTTTTCCCGTGCATTTAGGAGGGAAGACCATGTGTGTTGAAGTAGAGGTAGTCGATGCTCCTCTCGACTATAACCTCTTATTAGGAAGGAGTTGGACTTATGCTATGCAAGATGTGGTTGCTATAGTTTTTTGGGTCTTGTTGTTTCCACACAAGGGTCGAATAGTGAACATTGATCAATTGTCTTTCTCCAGACCCGACCCTGCATTGGGGGCATCCACGGTCCCGATGATTGATAATCCTCAACCAGGTGTCGTCAACGTAGGATTTGGTTTGTGCCCATCCTTGATGGGTACCTTCGATTACCCGCCCCCTCAAGGCGATATCAAGTTTATATCCAATCACCATAAGGTTGAGGTTTTTCAAGTTTCATCATTCCACATGACTTACTTCGATGATCCGTGGATACTTCCTTCCCCATCAACCATGATGGATGAGGCAGGGCATCCGGGTATGTCCATGCCCTTGTCCGCCATTGAAGTAGCGTACTCTTTAGTCCAGCAAGCTTCAACTAACACTGATCCGACTCCTTCACAAGAGTTAGATCCACTTCTAGAGCCTATTTGGGCTCAGGGTTCTCTCGCTAACACCGATTCGTTAGACTTAGTCTTAGCTTTAGAGGAAGTAGTAATCGAAGCAATGACTAGTCCAGACAAACCTTGGGAAGATCTTCATCACCGATCATATTTTCTCCTAGAGTTAAGTCGAATCGAGATAGGATAATTCATTGTGACCATGACATGAGATCAATCGTGTCCTATTAATCTCTTAGCTACACACACAATTTATGCTGAGGGAAATATGGAAACTATCGCTGAAACTATACTGATCAATATCTCCCGAAACCCTGACGTCATGGAGAATGTTTTCATTGGAGATGACTGCTCCCCTGAAGATATTCAAATCCACCCAAAGATTTTCAAAGAATTCCACGACGTTTTTTCCTGGTCTTATGAGGAAATTCCAGGTATCGATCCAAAAATAGTTGAACATGAAATCACAACTTATCCTGATGCCAAGCCTGTTCAGCAGAAGCTTCGTCTAGTTAATCCTAAGAAAGCAGCAACCATCAAGATTGAGGTTGAGAAATTGCTAGAGGCAGGTTTTATCTATCCTATCCATTTGACCCAATGGGTGTCAAATCCTGTGCCGGTCAATAAAAAACAAGGCACGATTCGTGTATGTACCGACTTCCATGATTTGAATAAGGCATGTCCCAAAGATAATTTTCCAACACCATTCATCGACCATATCATTGATAAATGTGCTGGTTGCAAGGCCTTTTCTTTCATGGACGATTTTTCGAGATATAATCAAATCCAAATCAAACCTGAAGACCAACATAAAACGACATTCATTTGTCCTTGGGGTACATTCACATATCGTAAGATGCCTTTTGGTCTTAAAAATGAGGGAGCCACCTTTCAACGGGCCATGTCTTTTGCTTTTCATGACCTCAAGCATATATTCGAGGCTTACTTAGATGATTTAGCATCTCGATCTCACAAGAGAAAGGATCATCCCACACACCTCCGACTTATCTTTGAACATTGTCGCCACTTTCAGATTCACCTGAATCCAAACAAGTGCAGCTTCTGCATAACATTAGGATGATTGTTAGGTTTCATAGTGTCAACAATAGGGATCATGGTCGATCCTCTTAGGGTTGAGGCAATAATTCAGTTGCCCCCCCCATGCACAATCCTTCAACTTCAGAGTCTACAAGGCAAGGCGAACATTTTACGACGCTTCATCACCAACTATGCCGAGATCACCAAGGGATTTATGCGTTTGCTGAAGAAATACATTCCCTTTTACTGGGATGATGCCTCTCAACACTCTTTCGACACATTAAAACATGCCCTCACAACTGCCCCTCTGCTACGGCCACCTAACTATAACAAATATTTCTTATTATATCTGGCTGCAGTAGAGTCAACCATTGGCATGGTTTTAGTTCAGGAGGATGACTTGTTCTTAGAATACGTGATTTATTACTTGAGATGAGGCCTTGTAGGACCGGAACTTAATTATTCTCACAACAAAAAACTTGTGTTGGCAACAGTTCATGCTGTTCAACGGTTCTGTCATTATGTTCTGTTTCGCAAGACCACTGTCATTGCTGTCATGAATCCATTCCAGTACATGTTGAAACGACGGGTAATAGATGGAAAAATTAGTAGATGGATAGTCATCCTCCAGGAGTTTGACTTAGACTTCATTTCAGCAAAGTCCAAAAAGTCATTGGTCTTCGCAGAACTTATTTCGAAACTTCCGGTTGAGTCAGGTGACATTGTGCCTGAATAATCGCCTATCCGGGGAGATATGTTTTTGATCACATCTTCAGATCCCTGGTACAAAGATATACTTATCTATCTCTAGACTTTGAAGTTCCCCACTTCTGCTTCTCATGATGAGAATCGATGTATACGCCATTAGGCTAAGAATTATCTCATACTCGATGATACGTTGTATCGGAGAGGTGTAGACTGCATCCTACGCCGATGTCTCACCCATGAGGAAGTAATTATTGTGCTTAATGATTTCCATACCAGAGCTTGTGGCGGTCATTTGTATGGGTTAGCAAAAACCCAAAAGATTCTATGAGCAGGTTACTTCTAGCTGACACTTATCAAAGATTGTATCGAATCAGTCAAGAAGTTCCATCCGTGCCAAATCTTCTCTCGGAAGATGAGGGCACATCCCGCTCACATGTTTCCTGTCATCATAGTTGGTCCCTTCACCAAGTGGGGAATTGATTACACCACATGCAACCCTCCTTCAGCAAGGGGGCATTGCTATATCATCGTAGCTGTCGACTACTTCACAAAGTGGGTTGAAGCTATGCCAATGTTTAAAGATGATGGAGAGACTTTACATCTCTTTTTATTCAACCAAATTATAGCAAGGTTCGACGTCCCGAGGGATATTTTCACTGACCATGGAAGTCACTTTCAGAACTAGATGATGACCAAATTAACATCAAAGCTTGGGTTACGGCAAGAACATTCATCACCCTACTACCCCCAAGCCAATGGGCAGGTGGAAGCTGTAAACAAAACTCTTAAGACCATTCTACAATGAACTATCAACTCAGCCAAGTCAAATTGGCATTTGATGTTATACTCGGCATTATGGGCTTACCGAAAATCTATTAAGACTACAACCGACTTCTCACCTTTTCAACTCATTTACGGGCTGGAGGCAGTCTTGCCCATAAAATGTCAGATCCCATCTCTAAAATTGGCAGTACAGTTATTGCCAGACACTTCTCCACTTGAAGAACGGTTAGTATACCTTGAGCAGTTCAATGAGCAGTGTCGTGATGTGACCCTGACCAACGAGGCTCACAAACATAAGGTCAAGTGTCAGTATGATAGGTCCGTTCATCATCAAATTTTCTCTGAAGGCAACCTTGTCCTGGTCTATGACCAATATAAGGACCCCCTAGGGGCAGGAAAATTCAAACCCATGTGGTTCAGACCTTTCATCATAAAAGAGGTATTAAAAAAGGGCGCTTATCATCTAGTTGATTTCAAAAGGAATGCTTTGGCGGAGCCTAGAAATGGGCTCTACCTCAAGAAGTATTACTCATAGACAGGTCACTATGGGTAAATTTTTGTAACATATGTATAGTCTTTGTACTATTAATTTTTAGTTTCTTTTAAGTGTTATGGACGTGTCATTGATGTTATATTTCGTCACTGTGGCAGATGTCAAGTGATTCTGAGGTGTTCATTGGGTATGTAGACGGTGCTATTCGACACACTCGGAGGCTTTCCTCCGCAGCTTGGGTAATCTTTACACCTCAGGGCCAGTTGTTATCTTCTGGAGGTATATGCTTAGGTGACACCACAAATAATGTCGCCGAGTATAGTGCAGTTATTGAGTTTCTTCGTGATGCTTTGTCATTAGGTATCTCTCATCTCCAGGTCTATCTCGATGCTCAACTGGTTGTGTCTCAGTTAAATAGAGTATGTCGGGTTCATGATCCAACTTTACACCGACGATTCCTTAGGGTACGTCTCTTAGAACAAAACTTTGATTATATTACATATTTTCATGTTCCTAGGAGATTAAACCAAGTTACATATACTCTAGCTAATCAAATTTTAGATTGGCATCTTGCACACATATGAAAGAACATTAACATAAGCATGTAAATACATTTTTTCACACATGATCCATAAGACACAAAAGACCAAAAAACCATATATAATATCATAAAGTAACCAGAGTACATAGATGGATGCAAGCGCCTCAAAAATAGGACCAATAACGAGTTACAGGGCTTATGCCCTCAAAAAATATATACAAGTAGTGCTCGTGGCACGTCAAAATGTCTAGCTAAAGTCAAGGCATGTGGGCCCTGTTATACTGATCCAGAACATTGGCTAAATGCCGAAAACCAGACCCACGTCCGTGGTGCCCCCACTACATGAGGCTGCATAGATGGTGGTAGGTCCTCAATCTCTACCATTGGGACCGTGCGAGTGAGCGCAGTAAAGTTACGCTCAACCCGTCTCAATACTCTCTCAGTCTCCCTGGCTAGAAGGTCTCCTGCTTCTGCTGGTCCCCCTGCGGCGGCAGGTGCGGCCCCTAGCCGAGGACGACGCATGTTCCTCGCATAGTCAGTAGGTCGTACTGGTCCCACATCTGCACACAATGAAAACATATCCATCAAATACTCTGGCATAACAAANAAAAAAAATGATATATATATATATATATATATATATATATATATATATATAACAAAGAAACATAAAAATTACATATACAACAAAAAAAACTACAAAGGTGGAGACTTACCCATCTCCCCTCTCTCCTCACCAAGAGGTACTGGTATCTCTGGGTCTCTCGAAAAATCAATCCCAGCATAGGGGTAGTCCTCTATAACTGGGATCTGTCGTGACAGCCATGCAAAAAAGTCATCATCGAAGGACTCATTGGTCCTTCCACCACCCTGTCACGACAGTAGTACTGCCCATCTACACACAACAGGAAGAGAGGCCTGATGTCCTCGTACCACTACTCGAGGACTGAAACTCAAAACTCTCTAAAAAAAGAATGAACACATAATGGTCCCGAACCCAAAGTTCCTATGTGTCCGCAAACGACACTCTGTCAATTGCCTCTTCATACACTCAAGCAATATGTTACTCCAATAAAAAATTTGTGTATTTAAGCACTGGACTGCATAGTTCATCTGTGCATGGGACGCCTGATGTAGAGCAACCGAACCAGTAATTCGCCCAATAAGCAATACTATCACCTGCAGCAATAAGTTAGGGATCTTGCTTATAGGCATCTTCATGCTCGAGCGGTCTGTATCATCTGCATAGTATAGGCCTATCAATTCCGCTATGTTATGTGGTCCCATAGGAAAAGTCCAGAAGTTGACTGGTTCCCCTCTCCTAGAGAGGCCAGTCAAAAAGTAAATGTCCTCGACCGTGGCCACCAGTGACTACCCCTCTAACATGAATGCCTCTACATCCAGATGCCAGTAGTCAATCAAGGCATTAAGTAGCCTTGATTGTGCCCGCATAAAAGGAAATAGGAAAAACTTGAGTAGACCACATTGCATCAAAGTAGCCACAACATTGGGGTCTTCCATGACCAACTCACTAACCTCTTCATGCTCTCTTTCTCTCCAGTGGACATACATCCTGCAAAACAAAAAGATTCAGGAGAGTTAACCCTTGCTTTTGAAGTCATTTTCATTCAATAAAGGGGCCCACGCATGCTGTAATGGCGACAGTCACGTGTACACGTGGGCATAGTTTACTCTACCCAAATGTACACGCGACCTGTCCTAAGACAACCAACGTGGACCTAGGGCCGACCTTTTAAAGGTCGACACCCCCCTAAAAAATGAAACCCAATGCAAAAATAAAGACATAAAATGCAAGATAAGAGAGTTTGTACTTACTTGGTCCAGATAGAAGTTCATTTCGTCCACTGTAACTCCGAGAATCACCACTTTTATCAAAGGGGGTCTTTTGGCTCCAAAGTCAATTTCCACATCAACAATGGTGATAATGAGCTGCCAGCTTCTATTTATAGACTTTTTGGCCTTTTTTTGTCATTTTTTTGGCCTCTCTTATCATTTTATTTATACCAAAAACCATTTAGAGTGATTCAGGAGTTGCATCAGAGGGATTTGATCGAGTATTGGCACAGTTTTTGGGAGTTTTGAGTAATTTTCGACGGTCCATGAAATTTTTTCTGAGAATCAACTTGAGCATATAGGTTAGGTTACTACCTCGACTTTTGTATCTCATTGTCTTTTTCCTTTTCCATAGGATCGATCCCGTCAGGTTGTGACACAGAACCATCATATCTTCTTTAGAAGTGTCGCAACTTGGCAACAGATCTTACCAGAACATGGACGCCCTAGGTAGATCCTGGTTGCATTATGGTGTCCATGCTGTCTCTAAAACACTATAGGCTCGGGAGTCCTTGTAGTCTTTCCTAAAATACGAGTTTGAGCCTCATTTGCATGATTCTTCTTCACTCTTGACCTCACCCTCAGGACTCCTAAAAAATAATGGGTCTTCTTTTAAGCCCTTTTCAGACCCTCTAAACATGAAAATATTGCCGAGCGATCTTGTGGCCTGTCACACTCGTTAAACTCAAATTTGAAGTCACGTCTGTCCGACGGTAGTTTACCCCTTTTTCAGTCCGGACGGTCAACTGTACGAACAAAGGTATACTCTATGGAACATCTGTTCTTTAGAAGAGTACTCTCAGGTATAATTTTACCCCTTTTTCGAGCCTGAGGGACTAAACTTACGAAAAAGGAACCCCAACGGAGTCCATAGTTAAGCTCTTTTCAGACTCCCTAAAATTGAAAAGATAGCCGAGTGACCTTATTCTTTCACACTCGTTAAATTGGCCAAGAAGAACATTCCTGACAGAGTCCATAGTGTTGCGCCTCTTTCGTCACCTTAGTGAGAAAAATAGAGGTGCTTCCAAGATCAGTTGGGTCTGCTGAGCAGGACAGCTGCAAGGAAAAGAGTTAGGGAAAGAAAATAAAATCTACAATTAAGAAATAAACTAAGAAATGCAATAAAAACTAAATTCATGAGCATAGGGACATAGAAACAAAAAGAACCATAAGACCCATGTCACCAATGTTGAGGATGATCTATTAGTGAAACAATACACCAAGAAGAAAGGGGACGATGAGTCCCTTATTCCTCCAAGGGAGGGCTCTTGGACCCCCACTAGCTAGCTCTTCTTACAACAAAGAAAAATGGAAAATGATGAAAGAACTGTTCACAAATCCACTCAATGGGTGAGGTGGATTGTCCAATGCAATGGTGCCAATATGCTCTTGACAAGGATGGAGTCCTCAAGATAATAGAGGCAACATAACATTACTTTGAATTCCTTGAAAAATGAGGTGCATCCATGGCCTTTTTATAGCATTCCTTTGGGTTATTGTTTAACTGCTTTGTAGTGTGAAAAGAGGCCAATTAGGGCATTCCTAGGTCTTTGACCA
>ML786322.1:494820-512729 GCA_009831015.1 Picea engelmannii | reverse complement strand
TTTGTAGTGTGAAAAGAGGCCAATTAGGGCATTCCTAGGTCTTTGACCAGCCCACCAGTCGGATCCAGTCCAGATTTGAGGGTCAAATCAGCTTGGGAGCTGAACCATAAGTGGGTGGGAGGCTGACCACTCTCATAAATGCGCCGTTTAACAGGTGCATGGATTTTTGTGATAACAGTCGCACATCGTGCACATGTGCGCTATTTCTGCCTTCCGGTTTCACGCATGTGCGCGCACGTCCAATGTCTGCATAGCGCTCTTCAATTTTTCACTACTTTGTATAGTTTTTGACCTTTTTATGAATGTTTTGGTATTAATTCAGGTCCATGGATGACTTCAACATTGTTTGATGATGCTGAGTTCTTGTAACCGTGTGCGGACGAAATTTCAGTGATAACAGATGCCCCCTGATGGATGAGGTTAGGAGCATACGTATAGCCGAAATCCATCAATGTTTCTTCTACTGAGAATGTTGTTGTAAGAGAGAGCAATAGTGGGATCGTCCAGAGCGATCCGTTGGAGGGAAAAAGGAACCGGTAGGACCTGACCTTCCATGAGGTGTGTAAAATAGAAAACTGTGTACAAATGAGGCGGGCATGCCCCATGCTCGTGTCATGTAACTCTGAACAAAGATGACTAAAGTGTTCGTGTAGAAAACTGCAGTGACCTCGAGGGCGGTCGTGATAAAGGCAGAAGACAATTCTGCAAATGAACATACTATGAATAGTAGGCAGTGATCGTGGTAATAAGTAGCGACGATTATGTGGGCATTGATAGCCCCGCCAAGTTCAGAGGTCTTCGGCAAATGAAAGAACTAACTACAATAGTCGCAAAGTAAGACCCACCGTAACATGAGAAAGTGTTGGCGTCAAATTTTATGGGGGTCAACGACAGTAGGGAGAAATGGTGTTTCACCCTGTGCCGTCCAATATATCTCATTGAGTGGGTAATGAGAATCAAGATACTATCGCCCTTCTGGAAAACTGTGCTGATGTCGACAAAAAAAGGGGGACGCAACTCCCAGAAGAAAATGGCTTTGTGAAATATACTAGGTGAGGTGAGGAAGTGGAGGAGGTACATGGATGAAGTCAAGATGTGGCAAGAATCAAGACTGCCCTTGGTTGGAGTATGCGTGAGATAAAAAGTGGTCGCAACCGTTCAACGAGGTCAAGTGTCAGGGGGACGATAAGACCGGGGATAAGTTGTGCCAGAGGCGGGACAAGGTGAACAAATGCAGAGGGCAGAGGTAAGTGGCCTGTGGGGTACTCTGAAGATATGGACGATGCTGACAAGGGTATATGATAAGTAGTGCTCCGTGATGATGATACTGCGGAGGTGCAGTCAAAAAATAGAACCGTGAAGAGATAATCTTGGAGTCCGTGTGGGAAAGCTAGCAAAATGAGGAGTATGCGGTTGATTCACGCCATGATGAAAGACTATCAGGACTCCCATCCCTAAAGGGTTTTGAAAAACAACATGAGTGTCAGAAGTGTCAAAAGGTGCTATGAATGGGACAACTCATGTGGGTAAGAATGCTACCGGGTGACAGTACCAAAAATGCAAGTGGAGGTGTGGGTACTACAGAGTCGGGAATGGGGATCCTAGAGGCAAATGTCAGAGGGTGTTACTAGAAATGTAAGTGCGATACAGAGGGAAAGACTACATGCTAGTGCTGAGTATATACCTGAAGGGGTTGTGTCGATGTATGATGATCAAGTATCTGCACACATGAAAACCAAATACCCGACGTGAACAATATCTGAAGAGAATCAAAGATATGAGCATGTATTTGATAAGCATGAATATGCGCATGTGTACCTGACCAGGGTATGAAAAATGGCACCCCGGGGGCTCAGGATGAAAAGAGGCCTAGGGACTGTTGTGATGTAGATGAAAAGATGCTGATCCTATGGCTGAAGACGGATCGAGAAATGGACACATTGGGCTCCTAGAATGGTGAGTGGAAGTTTGGCAAAAAGGCCTATATATAGCAATAGGGCCCACATTGCCACTGCATTTGTACTTGCTGCGATAGTGACTGGACGAGCAGTTTTCAGAGGAGACTTGGAGATTCGGGGAGGACGGGGCATCTGATTGGCGATTAGCGAGCTTCAGGTTAGTGGTCTGATCATCCTGCATAGAAATCGAATTTCATTTTTTGGGCAGGGGGTGTACGGAGGGCCGTACAGAGGGATTTTGTGGATGTGGACCCCATGTGCACGGGCGATCTGGAAGTAGGCGCACACACGTGCATGCCTGCCCACAGGATAGATGCGCATGGGGGTGCTGGTGAGGGGGTAAAAGGTGCGCACTATGTGCACGCTTGTCGGCTGTATAATTGCGCATTTGTGCACGACTATGGCATGGACAGGCGCGCACCAGTGCGCGCCTGTGTTGGCAACATGCGCGCCTGAGAGCACGACTGTGCAGTCAACAGGTGCACATATGTGCGCACCTGTGTAGTGAATAGGCACACATGTGTGTGCGCCTATGGGTTAAAACAATCGCGCCTTAGAGGCAAGGTTGACGGGTGTAAAATTGATCTTTGTGATGTTGTTGATGGTCTCGTGGGTTGATATAAGACTCTTTGTTGTGGCTGTAGGTGGACAATTTTCATGATGCCAGTGGGTTGGCGAGAGAGAGATTGGTCCCACCTGTGGGACACCGTGGCTATTGAGGAGCCAGGTGTGCGTGCGACTTTGGCAGCCTGTGGGTTGCTAAATTTCTTTGAGTGCCCGTTGATATGGGCACATGAGTATCTCCTGTAGTTCCTGATCCAGATGTGGAGTCCGGAGCTGCATTGCTTCCTTGTACGAGGAGAGAAGATCCCCTTCACTGCGGTGGAGGACGTGTACTTCTTGACTGGGCTTTCGTTTCGAGGTGTTCCCCTACTGGCGTAGCCAGTGCTACCGAGGGATCTGTCCCTAGCGACCGTTGGTTGGAGATATTGTTCAGGTCAGAACTTTATGTCCGGGATGGTTGTGAGCATTGGGTTGATAGATGCCTTGGTGCATCGCTGTATAGTAGTTATGATTGTGAGAGTATATGGGTCATTGGCAACCCAACGGATCAGTGGGGGATAGCTGAGGGTGATGGAGAGAGTACTGGATAGTGAGCATTTCGCCTGGGGGCTGACGCTGCATGCCAAGATGGTGGGGCAGCTGGACCACTGCTGGTCCACGAATATGGGGGATTTTTCCTTCGGGTCTATCCCGGTGGCTTGGTTTCTAGAGAGGGTGCCGATTTTTCACCCTAGGATTCTATTGGGTGTTCCTGGGGCACGAGAGCCACGACTGAGGCGGTGGTCGACCGTGTTGCTTCGCCATGGTGGTGGTGAGGGTGGCCACTTCTTCATTGCATAGGCAACACAGATATGGCGGCAGATGCCATAGGTGATACTATGGTACCCCTATACCAGGGTTGACTTCCGGGATGATTCGGACATTGTACTACCTCTAGGGGAGGTGTTTGACCACCGAGGTATGTTGATTTGATGATGTCGATATTTGTGTTTTTTGAGATAGCACTCCATATGTATATGATATAGCTGCTGATACTATCTGTTGTTTGTTTGTGTGTGCAGATGTGGCACCTCATGGGCATAAGGTGGAGTTGCAGAGAGCGCCGACTCATCAGGATCTAGAGAGACTGCCACGGGGAGAGAGGCGTCGACGTGAGAAAGTCGCGGCATGACCTGCTGAGCCGGAGAGGGTAGTGAGGAGACGCCGATTTAATGACCCTATTGCTGGGCCATCACACGCTCCTCCGGTGGCTGTCAGAGTGGATTTTGAGGACATACACCATCGTCTGGAGGCAATGTTACAGGATGTGCCTGAGGGCATATGGTCGTGCATCTAGGATGAGGCTTTCCTGGAGCAGTGTGTGGGGGTGTCGCCGCCATGGCGGGCCATAGTACAATGAGCAACAGTGGCTGCTACAATGACGACCGGATGACTGTCGCTAGGGCAGGAGGGGCCGGTAGGGGGGGGGACCACCACCTCCTGGGGCAGGTGGTGGTGGGCCACCACCGCCTGAGGGAGGAGCAGGTGGTGGTGCTCTAGAGGCACCGTGAGTGGTGCTCTGATGCATTTTGATGTATACATATATTTTTGTATATAGGCTGGTGAGCCCATTTTGTACCGAGGTGCTGCATTGGCCTACATATACTTGTATTTTTTGTATGTAAACATTCAGATGGCATTGTGGACCTTTATATATACATGAGTATACATGTTGGAGATCTATGTGGTGTTTACATGTGTTTTGTTGATGTATGGATGATGTCTAATCTATATATGTGATGACAGTTTGTGTTATATGTTTATGGATGTGTAGCTTGATGTGATATATGCCAAATTAACACAATATTAGCTAGGTTATCTGTAATTTGATTCAATTGTCTTGGAATATGTGTAAATGTAATGGAATCAAAATGTCGAGATAAAAGTCTAACCTGCAGGTATTTGTGAAAGAGGCAAGGATCCCGGACGCGGTACACATTGTTGAGTTGGAGTACGACTAGTTGAGAGTCGAGGAAGACGCTAAGATGACGAATACGATGATGCTGGGCATCGGCCAGTAGGCCAATGATGACGGTGTATTCGTCGTGGTTGTTGGTTGCTGAACCCAAACATATGCCGCTCGAATGGAGCATTTCATGTGAGGGGGTGTAGAGAGCCCAAGTAGCCGAAGCAAGATTTTGTGTCCAACGGCTGGCGCCGTTGGTGTAACCGATGTGGTAGGCTGGTGGAGGAAGCATCTGTCAATAGCACAAAGGATAGTTTAGACGTGAGGGAGGGAAAAAGATTAAAAACTCTATAAAAGAAAATAACCTAAAGTAGAATGACTACGTTTAAGCGTAAAATTTCTTGAGATATAACCTGTTGACGGGTTCTTTGAGAGAGAGGCCTTCAGGGGAGGCCAAGATGTATGCACCTTTGGTGAGGAAATGTTGGATAATGTATGGGCCATGTCAGAGTGACTCAAATTTGCCATGGCCAAAGGTATCATGAGCGATATCATAAGCCAGGACGAGGTTGCCTTCGCGAAATGAGTGAAGGTTGACATGGAGATCAAAGGTAGCCTTGGATCATTTTTTAGCTGCCTCGTTGTTATGCAAGGAAGATCGACGATCTTCATCCAGTGACTCCAAGTTCAGCAAGCACTGCTCCATTGGAGCAGTGTCAGGTAATAGCTCAATTGTGGTGCGTAAGGTGGGAATTTCGCACTCGATGGGAAGAGTGGCCTCAACCCCATGGACCAGATGAAATGGTGTGAAACTAGTAGCTGTTTTCACAGCTGTATGGTAAGCCCATAGCGTAGAAAATAACATATGATGCCAATTGGTTTTATGTTTATTAACCGTGCGCTATAACATGGTCTTGAGGACTTTGTTAACTGCTTCGACCTGTCCATTAGACTGAGGGTAATATGGTGAGGCAAACTCGTGAGAGAATCCTAACTGAGATGAGAGTTCGACGAAGATCTCATTCTCAAAGTGTTTCCCATGATTGGAAATGAGTTGGAGAGGTACTCCAACGCGGGATATGATGTGGTTAAAGAAAAAAGGCATTGCAGTGTCAGCGGTGTTGTTGAAGGTGGGCATAGCTTCTGCCCATTTGGTGAAGTAATCAACGACGACAACAATGTATTTGTGACCATTGCTGGAGGGGGGATTACAAGTCATGAAGTTGATGCCCCATTTACAAAAAGGGCCGGCAGTGATGACGGGATGAAGAAGAGCAGGTGGAGCTCGAGCTTTATTGGCGTAGAGCTGACATTGCTCACATTGTTTCATGGCATGAATGCAATCATGAAACAAGGTAGGCCAAAAGTAACTGGCTCGGATAATATTTTGAGCAGTGGATATGCCCGAAAGATGGCCCCCACATGCGCTGCTATGGCAGTCATTTAAGACTTGATCGGCCTCGTCAATTTTCAAGCATCGACGAAGAATGGTGTCGACGCCCCGTTGGTACAGGATGTCTCCGATGAGGACGTAGCGGGGGGCCTGATGTCGAATACGACGACGATCATATCGTGAAAGGTGGTTACCAAAATTTTGAGTTCGAAGGTAGACGAGAAGGTCACCGTACCAAGGATCATCCGAAGTGATGTTAAAGAGATGTTTGTCGGGAAAGTTGGTGTTGATGGGGGTACTGGTGGTGTTAGAGGGGAGGGCCGTGACCAGTTCAATGAGAATGAGGGCCTTCTTACTCTTAGGTGTTGATAACTTGAGGTCATACTCCTGAAGGATAACGATCCATTGAGCAAATTTTCCGTTAACTTTCCGACGACTGAGAAAGTACTGCATAGGGTTGGAATCTATGATGACTTTTGTTGTTCGAAGCAGAATGTAGTGGTGCAGTTTCTAGACTGTGAGGATGACTGCTAGAGCAAGTTTCTCTTCGTGTTTATACTTCAAGGGTGGCCTTGAGAGGTTTTTACTAACGTAATAAATGACATGTTCATGATTGTCATCACCTAGCTGGATGAGGACGCCGGCTACTGATACAGCTGATGCTGATATGTAGAGGATATAGTCGCGATTGTAGTCAGGTGCACTAATTAAAGGTGCATTCGAGAGGGCGGTTTTAAGATCATAAAATGACTTTTGGGCATGGTCATCCCAATGAAATGGGATGTCGTGACGTAGTAAGCGAAGGATACCGTGTGCGCGTATGGCATAGTCTAGGACAAAGCTTCTAAGAAAGTTAGCTTAGCCCTGTAGGCTCTGAAGTTGACATAAATTCTGGGGAGGTGAAATTTTGGTGATAGCTTGGAATTTGAGGGGGTCTATGGTAATACCGCTTTGAGAAATGATAAAGCCGAGGAGGCGCCCTATGGTGACACAGAACATGCACTTGAGAGGATTCAAGCAGATGTTGTACTGATGAAACCGTTGAAAGATGATTCGTAAATCATCGAGATGCTGGGTGCATTTCTTGGATTGAGCTGTGAGGTCGTCCAAGTAGGCGAGGATGACATGAGCCAGATCGTGAAAGATGTATGTCATAGCACGCTGGAAAGTTGCAACGAAATTTTTTAAGCCGAAAGGCATGGCACGATATGAAAAAGTACCCCATGGGGTAGTTAATGCGGTTTTATATTGATCGACGGGGTGAATTTGAATTTGATTATAACTAGAGAATCCGTCCATAAAGGATAGAGCCTCGTGGCCTACGCAGTCGTCGATAATTTGATCAATGAAAGGCGTTGGAAAGTTTTCTTTGGGACACTTGTGATTGAGATCGCGAAAGTCGGTGAAAATGCGGATAGTGCCCTATTTTTTGTTAACAGGTACAGGGTTGGAAACCCATGAGGTATAGGCGATGGGGTAAATGAAACCAACAGTGCGTAATTTGTCAATTTCGGCTTTGATGGCCGTGGATTTGGATGGGTGTAGCGGTCATTCTTTTTGATGAACTCATGTAATGTCAGGCCAGGTGTCGATGCGATGTTCAACGATGGAGGGATCAAGGCCATGCATTTCGATGTATGACCAGGCAAAAATATCCCTATATTCTTGGAAGAGGGATTTATATGCGGTGATTTCTTGAGGAGTGCAAGCAACTCCAATGGAGATTTCTTTGATGATGCCATTTTTAATGGAAATGTCGATTTTGATGGTTGGGGAAATGTTGGCCATGTTTCCTTCTTCAAAAGAATCAGGGGTAGGAATGGGGTTTTTGAGCCAGTCGATAGGCCCTGATGGGATAAAATCCTTGGTTTCGACCGTGTAAATGGAGTTTTGGTTAGGAGGCATGGAGGCTTCCTGTGGAGGGAAGAGTGCACAATGGTGTAGCGCATCCCAGGGAAGGTCTAGGTGGTTTAACTCTTCGAGTATTTCTTCGTCGCATTGGAAGTGACGGGAATACAAGGGGTCATGAGGAGTGATATCGGTGATGGTGGTTGTGTGGTTGCTCCCTGGTGAAGAAGCAGGGGGAACAATGTTAGGAGATGGTGAGGGTTGATTCGACATAAAGCATATATTGAAGAATTAAGGGGTACCTGTGGTGGTTGGGTGTAGAGTGTCCATGGGGGAATGAGTAGGAGAGTTGGGGAGGTTGGGGGGTGAATCCTCAGATAAGTCATCTAAGAACCATGGAGGTGTTGGAAGGGCCTTGGGTTCAAGAGAAATGACATGAAGATCCTCTAGCGATGAGGTAATGTCAATTATCGCCTCTGCGGGCCGTGGAAGCAGGGTCAATTGGCATTGCTTGTATTCAAGGATCATAGGACACTGGTATGTAAAATGAGCTAATGAATCATAGAGAGATCAAGGGAATCTCATACGTTCATTGACTGAAGTGGTGACATAATGGATGTCTGTGATATTGGTGGAGGAGGATGTAGCAGGACTGGGGTTTCTCTGGAAGTTCTGACGTACTGCGGCTAATGTCTGCCAAAAGCATGGTAGTGCTGGGAAATGGTGGGTATAATGGCCATATTCTGAACATATAGCACAAGTGAATTTGGTCCACAACCCTTTATTACTGGAAGGGGGGGTAGTGGCAGGATTAGCTATAGTGGCTAGTGTTGGGGGAGTGTGATTGAGTGGAATCAAATTCCGTAACTCTGGTAGAGATGGGAAATTGTTGGTTTGGTGTCCCTCTTTCTCACATAGTGCACAAGGTGGTGGGATGTGTGGAGGAAGTGGAGTTGTGGTCTCTTTATTATTTCTCCTGCCCCCAACTGTGGCAGGGGGGTTTGTGAGTGGGGGTGTGGTTGGAGTAAGAATGGGAATCGTCATGGGGATTCCTTCTTTTTGGGGTGGAAGGGATGGTCGAGGGACCATCTCTGGTGGGTGTAAATACAAAACTGGGATTGATAACACCATATTAGGTAGTGTGGGCGTTGCGGCTACCTGAAAAGATTCGATACCTGGTGGAGGGTAAAAGAAGGGAATTTGAGTGATGTCTTGGGGAACTATCTCCCAAACTGGGATATGTCCTTGGGGAGAGGTGGAATCGTGGACTGGTGGGGTCAATGAGTGTCCAAGAGGTTCTGGAGGGGGGGTTTCTACGATGAGTGGGACGTCAGATATGATAGAATCCTCTGTAGGAGGAAGGGTATCCTCTGTGTGAGCTCCGTTAGATGATATGACGCATACTTGATTGGAAGGATGAAGGAGTGGTGGTTCTCCATGGTATGTTCCTAACAAGGATGGATATTTAAAAATCCCAGGACCCATCTCGACGAGTGGATATGCATCATGGATTGTGTGGATGAGAGGAAGAATGTTATCAATGTTGGTAGATGGATTAGGTTCACAATGTGAGACTTGGTCAATGGTAACAATCTTCCCATTGTGAGGGAACATCATTGTCCAAAAGACAGAAGATGCCCCTGCCTTCATAGCATACATGTAGCTACGACCGAACAGGATATTATAATCGAGTGGGGCGTCGATAACTTCGATATCGATGAGAATAGTCTTTCCCCCGAGTTCGACGGGGACATTTTGGAAGAGACCTTCAGGAGAGGATGGTTGTCCATCATAAGATCGTAAGGTGATGGCAGAGGGAATGAGTTCAGGGGAACCAAGCTTCTGCCATATTGTTTTGGACATAATTCATGTAGATGTACCTTCATCGATGATACACTGATGAACTGTGATGTTTCGTATTTTTACTGGTATTTGAAAAGTGATCAAGGTGGGAAGAAAAGGTTCTCCGCTGTCAAGATCAAAGGTGATGAGTCGGGTATCTGCAGGGTCGACTACCCCCAAGGTGGAAAGTAATGATTTCCACTGAGTTAGACAAGTCTGGAGGACCTCCAATACTAACATGGCAGCCGGGGATTACGCTAAGTCATCTACCAAACTATAGTTATGAGCTACCCTAGCCTGTGGGTTGTGGACATTCCTGCGCAATGGGATGCAAGGGATGCGAAGAGGTGGCTCGGTGGTAGGGCAAGGAATCACCAACAGGGGGCCCGTCGGTGTAGGGTTTGTCTCTGGAGGGATGGGAGGAGACTCAACGGGTGCATGATACTGACAGTTACGTGTTTGCAGAAGGATTTCTTCCTCACTTGTGAGGCGAATTGTGCGATCTGCTGGATTGCTGGGGTTGAGGTATTGTCTCATTGGAGGTGGGGGATGCTGTGTGTCCTGTTGGGTGTTTATCACACCTTGATGTGGAATAGGATTTTGCAGAACGACGGGAGGGGTTTGTTGCACATATTGTTGTGGTGCCTGCTGAGGGGCAGGCGGTGCAGGAGAATGTGGAAGACTACTAGAGTCTTTCAACCATTTGAAATCAACGATCTGGGGGAAATGATGAGTGTAATGTCCGAACTCACCACAAAGGGAACAAGGGAAGATGGTTTTAACATTATTGTTATTTCACCCTTGGCGTTTATTATTATTTCCCCCTTGGGGGTTTTGGTTCCCTTGGTTCTGGTTGCCCCTAGTGGATTGGTGCTGTGTGGGTTGATTCCCACCTTGACCTGGGTTGTTGTTATTCCTGTTCCATCCTTTCTTCTTGGTATTGTTTGACAGATGGGTTGGATTGGACGTATTTATCTGTTCAAAATTTTGGTATTGTTGAACGACAGAGGGTTGAACAAAATTCACCCCCACATGAGGATGTGAGGGAGCCATGGGTTGTGGAGGACCAGGAAATGGGAAGTACAGTTTCTGTGGTGGTATCGATCCACAAGGTACATAGGAAGGTGTAGTGCTTTCGCTAGTACTATAAGCTGAGGTAGAGGGGGTACCGGATTTTGTTTGAATAGGTGGATGTATGGGGGGTGCCGGCGGTGGTCCACTGATGGGTGGAGGTATAGAAAGAGGGTATGGTGGTTGATAAGGGGGTGGGGGGAAATAAGAAGTGCCCTCGTATGCCGATAGGTATTGAGGTGTTCCATACATCGGTGGTGGTTGGGGTTGTGGACCGTGATGAGTGGTGGCACCAATCAGTCCGTCTGCTGAGTGAGACATCCCAGGTTTGTCTTGGCCAAATGGCACAGGTTTTGGAAGATCAGGAAGTATAGTGTATAAGTACCTTGACTGTGCATAGATGAGGTCATACTGTTGGGCCTTACTGATGGCTTCCTCTTCAGATTGAGGGAAGGTGGAAGCTACATCCTTACCGAGGAGAGAGACAAGTGATCTAAGAAACCAGTCGAGGCACTGTTGCTTGGTGGTTTCTGCTTTGCACAAACTACGTCGCCTATGCCACTCGTGAATGTGGTCAGAAATATGTGTGGCTGAGGTTTGTTTGAAATTATAAAGTAGTTCTAGACCATTGTCGTGGCAGATGGGTAATTGGAAGAAGGTCAAGAATGCTTTGGCCAATGACTCAAAAGTTGAGTGAGACCCTGATTTTTCTTTGACATACCATTTGGCCGATGGGCCAGTGAGTGTGCGTTGAAATAATCGCAATCTGATGGAATCATCCATAATTCTATTGGAGGAGCACCATAGGTGAAAGGTCATGACATGGTTGGCAGGGTCATCGCCTGCCTTGCCTTTGAACTTTGGTATATCCGAAGGTAGTTTGGTGGGCATGGTAGGCCATGTGGGATCATGCAATATAGGATCATTGGTGAGTTTGATGAGATCCGATATGTTGAGAGAGGCCAAATATGGCATCTATAGTGGGGGGGGGAGGATTAGCTCCAACCATGGTGTGAGTGTGTTGTGAACCTGACCCTTGAGGGGGGCTAGGTGGGTTGGTGCTTCCTCCTTGAGGGTAAGTGGGTCCCCCGCTTCCATGTAAAGGAGAGTGAGTGAATGGATGACCTTGGGAAGTGGACCCAAGTAATGTAGAACCAAGCAGAGCTGATCCTAAAACAATATCACTCACAGGAGTGTGTGAAGGAGGTGCCGATGAGTGGGCATGACCAGACACTCCCCCTAAGATAGGAGGGAGTTTTAGCAAGCGTCGTGAACGACGAGGGTTCTGTGGTTCCCCTATGATGTCAGACTAGCTGTGTGAATGTGTGTAAAGAGTGGTGAGAGTAATAGAGAAACAAGAGACTTTGCGTTGAATGTTTACACAATATATATATCCAAATCAAACTGTAATCATATGTGCATCATACATAAAATGTTTTGAAAAATAATCATATATATGGGTAAGTGGGTTTTGTCCGCATGGGGAATCAAAAGAAAGCAAATGATCGTGTCCTAGAAGATGTAACGTCCTTCCTCTCAAATAACACTGGACCTTCCAATAGTACTCAACAGTGGGGTCTGAAGTCACTGGAAGAGAAACTAGTGAAGGATGAAATAATTGGTTATAATGAGGGGTAAAGGGGGCATATCCCGAAAGAGCTGGCGATATTTCCAAATAGCCACACAAAATCCAATAAAGGTGCAATTGCAGCCCACAATTGCCACCTGGGTAGATGTCCTAAAGTTGGTTACTAGGTACCTCGGTCAAAGTGAGACATTTAGATTTTCGGCCTAAGAAATGGGTCACGGGCTAGATCCCATCCAAGAGGTGGGTGCCTCAAGGGGTGACGCATAGAACAACTGGACCTCGGCCTTCAACCCTTCACGGGTATCTCCCTGCCTTATGGTATTAGGAACACTTGACTTGGAGGATTTTCAGTTCCCTATTTGACAACTTCTATGGTTTTGACAATGTGAGAACCAGATAACGGGGAGTTATTTGGATGCCTATCCCCGAAATCCTACCTAGACTAAAAAATTTCTTTTGGCACCTCCTGTGGAGGAAAACTTAGTGAGTTTTTTAGAAAGATTTTAGATGTAGTTGTTTTGGGAGGTTGGGGGTGCAAACCAACCTCGTTGATTAAAATGGGAGTGGATAGTTTCGTCAATAAAAGGGTGGGGTATTTTCGGAATCCCTTTGGAGGAAACTTACTTTGACCTCCACGTTTCAAGAAGAAGCTATGTGAGTGATAAGTGAATTTTGTGTGTGAGTGAAAGTGTGCCAATTTTTAATGAATTAGATGTCACCTTGCTGCATGTGGACTTCACTTGGTCCTTACAAGTGTTTGATTACCTAATTAACTAAGTGCCTTTGGTACAACCTTGTGTAATTAAAAAGTCCCTAGGAAGCTAGCATGTGGACTTGTGGGTCCGTTAATATCCTTTAACTCCCTATTGTGATGTAATCTAAGAGAAGCTTTGAAACTATCCTAGATTGATCACGTGGGAATGTATGGGCCCGTTACAAACCTTTAAACTTCCCTAGTGATTTGATCTAAGAAAGAAAAATTCGAACACTATCCTATCTTTGTAGCATGTGGGCATGTATGGGACCGTTACAATATTAAGATGTGTTTGAAAAAGTAAACTAAGAGGATTCCCAAGAAGGGCTGTTGTCCTCTCCTAAAGGTTTTAACGTTCTTAAGGGAGATGAAATCGTTTCACAATCTTTTTCTGATTCTCAAGATCGCTTGGAGGCGCAAGAGAAGAGAATACTAAGCGATCATTATTCAACTTCTAGTCCCAATGAAAGTTAAATGTGATTAAAAATGATTTCCAACTTATTTTGTGATTCAAAACAAGCCATCCATGTGGCAAAAAGAAAAGAAGGGAAATTGTTTTTATCCTCCTAAGTGCCTATGTATTTTTGACTAACCCCTTTATATGATGCGGGGACTAAGTGTGGTGTAGCTTTAAAACATGCTTGAAATCATTTTTAAGAAGGAAAATGGTCTTCCCCACATCTCAACAACTTTACAATGTGAATTTTTGCACAGGTGCACGGGTCCTAGTGGAGACAGAGGCGCACAAAGTGCATGCGCGTGAACAGAGACAAGTCAACAGGCTCACGTGCGTAGGACAGAACTGTGAATCAGGCGCATGTGCGCACGATGCACGTCTGTGGGCCTAAAAACCTGTGCATATATGACACACGAACGAGAATGAAAAATTTGAATGGATTTCTCTCAATTCAAATTGGAATTGACTGGTTGGCAAGTTGGCTTAGGCCAGTTAGTGCACCTACAAGTTAAACAAACTAAAAGAAGAGCAAGAAAAACCCAAATGGGGTGGGAAATTGATACCTTTCCCTAGTGGAGTCGCCAATATGTTGCGCCTCTTTTGTCACCTTAGTGAGCAAAATAGAGGTGCTTGCAAGCTCAGTTGGGTCTACTGAGCAGGACAGCTGCAAGGAAAAGAGTTAGGGAAAGAAAATAAAAACTACAATTAAGAAATAAACTAAGAAATGCAATAAAAACTAAATTCATGAGCATAGGGACATAGAAACAAAAAGAACCATAAGACCCATGTCACCAATGTTGAGGCTGATCTATTAGTGAAACAATACACCAAGAAGAAAGGGGACTATGAATCCCTTCTTCCTCCAAAGGAGGGCTCTTGGACCCCCACTAGCTAGCTCTTCTTACAACAAAGAAAAATGGAAAATGATGAAAGAACTCTTCACAAATCCACTCAATGGGTGAGGTGGATTGTCCAATGCAATGGTGCCAATATGCTCTTGAAAAGGATGGATTCCTCAAGATAATAGAGGCTACATAACATTACTTTGAATTCCTTGAAAAATGAGGTGCATCCATGGACTTTTTATAGCATTCCTTTGGGTTATTGTTTAACTGCTTTGTAGTGTGAAAAGAGGCCAATTAGGGCATTCCTAGGTCTTTGACCAGCCCACCAGTCAGATCCAGTCCAGATTTGAGGGTCAAATCGGCTTGAGAGATGAACCATAATTGGGTGGGAGGCTGACCACTCTCATAAATGCGTCGTTTAGCAGGTGCACGGCTTTTTGCGATAACAATCGCGCATTGTGCGCATGTGCGCTATTTCTGCGTTCCTGTTTTGCGCATGTGCGAGCGCGCCCAATGTCTGCATAGAACTCTTCAATTTTTCACTACTTTGTATAGTTTTTGACCTTTTTATGAATGTTTTGGTATTAATTCAGGTCTATGGATGACTTCATCATTGTTTGACGATGCTGAGTTCTTATAATCGTGTGCGGACGAATTTTCAGTGATAACACATAGTTAAGCTTTTTTCAGACTCCTTAAAAAAGAAAAAATGGCCAAGTGATATTGTCTTTATCTCACTCGTTAAAATGGTTTTGAATAGACGTCTTGTCGGTGCTAGTTTACCCCTTTTTCGAGCCGACTAGACTACCTTCGAAAAAGGTACCCTAATGGAGTTTCCTTTTATGTTTTTTCAGACTCTCTAAATATGAAAAACCATTGAGCCTACCTTCTCTGGGCTCGTTAAACTTACATCGAAGGACGTTACCATTGTGTGTTTTGTTAACCGTGTTTGCATACCTTATATGTCAGCCTTGTAACAGTTTGCTTCTGCGTTTTAACACCCTTGGCCCCCGAAGGATTTTTCTCGAGTATCATTATTTTGAACATCAGTCTTGTCCTTGTTCCTTGAACTTGTATGTTTGCAACACTTGTTCCTCCTTTGTAACGTAATATTCCTTTATTATTTTTCCAAAACTATTGAAAATGACAAAAAAAATCAAATATACCCCAAAAACAGGAAGGGAAAAGTATTTTCTTTATTGGCAGCATAATGAGTCGCCCTTGGATAAAGCACATCTCTCCATTTTTTCATCAAACGTTGGGATTTAATATGACCTTAGGAAGTTGTTCTCACTACATAGAGTTGTGTCCTCCCCTGTTTGGTTATTCTTCCAAACATATGGAGAATTTGCGTTGCCTCCTGCATCGTAAACTTATGTTAATTCCATGCTGCCCGAGTCTCATCATTTGTCGTGCTATTGTCCAGGGAAGTTTTTCACCAAGCCTAAGTCATCCCCTCTGCAATTTGTCTCTTGCCCTCATGCTCGGCCATCCTGAATGTCCAATCAAGTCCTTCTTCGAAATCAATGAAGCATTCAGTCTGATCATCAACTCCATGACCGATGAGCCGTCGAAGACCTCTGGGTAGTGTAGTCGTACACTCATATTACACTCCTACCTGAGTTTTGAAGATTTTGAAGTTGTTTCTCAAGCTCTGAAGACCTCATCTCCAACCATCAGGCCGAATCAACTTCTAGAAGATGGATACTCTATATGTATATCTTTTTGATTTCGAGATGTAGCTCTGCTGTGTATTGTTCACGACTACGCTTTATATAGTTATATGACATGGATCTATAGTGTATTTGATTGGTAGCCATGATTCTATTTTATCCCGAGCATGGGTATGCCTACCTCGGTGAGACATTTATTATTTTATAGACGACGCCTCCCAGTTCCTAATCCTTGGGCTCAATCGTTCGGCACATCAGTAAAGATTGGTAATGTATTTAGGCCATCAGATGCTCTTCTAACCTCACACATTAGGGGGCATATGTTATAACCCTAAATTGCACCGCACATGCTTACCTGGCATCAAGCCATCTCATATCCCTTCTTTTCCAAAGCATTGCTGAACAACTCTTTAAAAAACCTCTTTTATAAAGGCCCACACACCCTACTCCATTACTACACACGTGTACACGCTAGCTGACCTAAAACAACCTGCGTGGACCGACAAAAGCACGAAAAAAGGAAAGTTTCCGATGGAACACAAAATCTATGGGTGAGTTAACTGAAACTCCCGTCCATGCATGGCTGAGAGTTTGTCCAAATACCTAGCTCCTTCTAGCCTATAAAAGAAGGGGTAGGGGTCCCATTTGGAAAAGGAAAAATGTAGCAAAGAAACTTTGCCCATTTGCATATTCCCATTATCCCAACCCTTTAGCCTTCCTTGTGCCATAAGAGATACAAAGAAAAGACATTGGAGGACAGCTGAAGAGGAGCCCAGGATCAGGTTTGCGGAGTAGTGGCCGGTCTCAATTTTTTGTAAGTTGACTCACTCAAAGTAATAAAGAAAATGATTTTCCCATCCCAATTCATGAGTTATTTATAATTTGTTAAGTACATGTTTGAATCTCTAACTTGTTGGTCTATAGGTAAGATGCATGTGTAGTCGTTGCTTGTCTTGTATGCAGGTCAACATTGGAAAGGAGAACTATGAACAAGTGATCAAGTGCGATAAGCGATCGACATCGAACGCCCAGAATGAGCTAGGTTGATCTAGCAATACATTTACTGAAAAGAAATAGGATTTAAGTCTGGGGACGAGGGTAGAAAGTAGATTTTCTATAGGTCATATCTACATGCAAAGTATAACCCTATTTGATAGTCTATAAGGAGATTTCCCTCACAACATTACTCCATTTTAGCCCTGGTCAATTTTTGGATCTTTAGTGGAGTGGAGGGAGTAGTGGGAATTACTGGTTTAGTGCGAGGGATAAAGGAGGTTTTCTAGTTTTGAGAAGATACAACCTGTTGTGATTCTTTATCTGTTTTAGTAGCCTCCACCCAAATCTGAGGCCAAGCCATGAGGTCATGGGCCTGAATCTCATCCTTGAGGCCACTGATAAAACACTCTCGGAAAAAGGAATCAAACATGCCTTCTGTCCGAAAATGTAGGCACTCAAAAGCAACTATAAATTCTTCCACTGTTCTTGATTGTTTCAACTTTTTCAAATGGCCCAAATGGTTGGTGTCAGTGTCAAAGCATTCATAAATCTCTGCCACAAATTGTGTCCAAGCAATATACCCTTGACGGGAAGTTTTTCTCCATTTCCACCATTGCCAATGTTTTTGATCTAGATTGATAACACCATACTGGAGTTTGGCCAAGTCATCTGTAATGCCATATAAAGAGAAATAATGTTCCATTTGGGTTACCCAACCACTGGTATCCGAGCCATCAAATTTGGTCACATCCACCCGCGGAAGGCGTAGGTCACGTTGAAAGTGATGGTGCTGAAAGTTAGAGGAATGTTTAGCTTTAGTATCTGAAAGTGGGTGTAAGGTAGCTAGAGAGGTAGTGGGGGGGCCAAGAGGGCCCATAGTGATAATAGTGGAGGTCATTCAATGTAAGGTGGACTAGGTCCACTATATTATTAAATAAGACCCACTATGGTAGTTAGATATAATAAATGTAAGAG
>ML786322.1:476137-494098 GCA_009831015.1 Picea engelmannii | reverse complement strand
ATAAGACCCACTATGGTAGTTAGATATAATAAATGTAAGAGGAATTCTTAGAAGGTTCTACTTCTAGAAGATTCCTCCTCTAGAATGTTCTTAGGTGATGGTAGCACTATATAAAGGGGTTCAAGCAATGTAATGAGATATGAGGAGAAGTATTGTATTTGGAGCAGTAGCTAAATAGGAGGATGCCCCCTCGAAGAGGCAAGTGAACAGGAGAGGATCCCTTCCATAATAGGATACATTGTATGGTGTTGCCCTACCTCAAGGGTTTGGTAATAATATTGTGTGGTTTATTCTATCTTGCTTTGTGGATCTATTGTGTATTCAGTAATTGTGGTGATTATATTTGCAGATCTATCTTGGTACTTAACAATGGGTCATATAAAGGGTTATTTGTAGGGATATGCATCTTGGTGCAGAGCATCGAAACGATAGATTCAAGATGGGTAGTCAGGGCTTGTTTGATTCCTCCATTAAGGACTGCATGGATGCATTGGGGGCACACTGAGTTGTTTCACTTCTTGTTGGGTCTCAGTGAAATTAGATTGAAAGGTATTGAAACGATCTTCCAGGTCTTGGCTACAGGTATGGGCCATGATGATGAGGAAACCAAAATGGGGCGGGTGGGGTCAAAATTTTTGTAGAAAAATGATATGTATGAATGTGATAAGGGAAAAGAGATGAATCCAATGGAATAGGCCTCAAATAACGGTGCACAAATTTCCAGACTTGTTTTTTTTTTTTTACCCCTGTGGAGTTATACTCCAGTCTGAAAAATACTGCAGTAATGAAATGCCTAAATTCTTAAACAGGAAGAAATGTGTAATTATTTGGTAACCTAAATACAGTTGCCTGGCAAGAGATCTTGTATGTTTTAATTTGTTAATGTTTCTATCCCCAAGGGTTAGGTATTCAAGGGTTCTAGAGACAAGGGTTTTCCCTGTTCTATAACTCTTTGATATACGTGCGAGGTCCAACAATAGTACTCGGCTCAATATCTAATGGCACTAACTAAGGAGGATAGATTTTACACTTAGCCATACTACCCGACTACCCGGTTACTAGAGAATATCTTCCTGAGTGCTGTTCTCGGTGGCACTATAGCAGTTAGGCTGCCGATCAGTTTATCTAAAGAGGGCTTCAGGTAATCTAGACCGATCCGTACACAGGTGCTGTCTGATGCACTACCACTCGAAGGGGTACCAACGGGGGTTATAAGGGTGGCCAACATATGTGTGCTTAAGTACCACTTGTATTTCCTATGTGTATGAATCCCTCAACCGCAGGTTTATGCATGTAATGACACATATTTGTGGCTTAAAGACATTGGAATATGTCTCTACCCTGAAAAAAAATTTAAACCACACTTTCTGCCAAGGAAATTTCTCTGATATGACTTGTAATATACCAGATATAAAAAGTATGCAGAACATAAATAAAATGCTAGAAATGGCAGAATAACAACAATATAACCAGAACAATCACCACAATAGCACTGAAATGATATAAGAATAACAATAGAAATAACACTTTGATTCTCAAAGCAATGTTCACAGGCCTCTTTGAGGGGGAAACCTCTAGTTGAGCAGAGCTCTATTACAATAATATCCAAGCTAGGGTTCTCATACCCTCGACTCCTATTTATACTAAATATGTCTATCAAAAGAAGCATCTAGAGGAAGATCCTTCTAGAAGTGAAATATTCTATTAGGTATTCTTACATTTGACTTATTCTCTTTTATTGAAAGGCCTTATTAATATTGACCTTTATTACATCCGAATATATTGTTCTACCTATGTGCGGGTTAGGACCCTAACATCTTAAGTCCAAATTTGAATGAGGATTAAAACACAAGTCATGACTCAATACTTTATTTATCAAGGGGTCCTAACAAACACACTTTTAAAAGGGTCAAATTAAAAAATTAAAATCTAAGGCATAAGAAAAGATAAAATTAAAGGCTAAAAACCCAAGGCAACTTAGTGTGATAACACCTGCCACCCGACTATAGTGGACTTCCCAAATCATCTTCGCTCACTCACTTGATGGAACACAGAGATGGCCCTATCAACACAACAATCGGCCTTGAATATGGAAATTATTGATAGCTGTGTTGGTTCCCAACATCTGGAAGGTGTTGGCGAAGTCGGGATCCATCTCAAAGAGGTGGGGCCACCTGGAGGTCTCATGGCCACAATAGTCTAACACTGTGGTGAGTGTCGTGGCTGGAGGTCGGTAGAGGCAATTAATGACTCAATTGGTACTTATTATTTTATAATTGATGTTGAGGCAAAACTGCTGCAAATATGTGGACCACTTTTGATGGCGGTCATTCTACAATTTTCCTTGTGTCTTCATAAACTGCAGCGACTTATGATCAGTGTAGATGACTATCTCCTTCCTGAGAATGTAATACCTCCACTGGCGGTAGGATTGCATAATGGAGTACATTTATTTGTCATAAGTAGGGTAATTACATACAACATATGATAGTGTCTCACTATGATATGCCACGAGGTGGCCATGCTCAGTGAGGAATACACCCACAACATAGTCTGAAGCATTTGTCTCGATACCAAAGGGATGTTGCAGGTTAGGTAATGAGAGCACTAGTGCTGAACACAAGAGCTGCTTCATATTATCGAACGCTTTCTGTTGGGATAGGCCCCACACAAATTTTTCCTTACCACCACTTTTGGTTATTTGACTGAGGGCCCATGAAATATGGGAGAATACCAACACAAACCTGCGATAGAAAGTGGCAAGGTGTAAGAAGCTCTGAAGCTCAATGAGTGTGGCTGGGGATGGACAATCACAAATGAATTGGATCTTGGTTGGATCAACATGTACACCATGCACATCAAGAATCTAACCTAGGTACTGGACCTTGTCCATGCTGAAGGAGCATTTTTCCAAGTTGGCATATATCTTGTGCTGCCGCAAAGAGTGCATAACTTGCTGAATATGTTGCAAGTGTTCTGCCCAAGTTGTGTTGTAGACGAGGATGCCATATATATACACCACCACAAAACAATTAGTGAAAGGATGCATGATATCATCCATAAACCTCATGAAAGTTGCTGGGCATTCGCCAAACCAAGGGCATGACCAACCATTCAAAAATACCTTCTTTTTACTTGATGGCAGTTTTCCAGACATCAGTCTCTTCTATTTGGATCTGATGGTAGCCAGACATCAGATAAATATTATTGAATTATTTGGCCCCCTTGAGCTGATCAAGGAGATATTAGATTCGAGGAATCGATTATTGGTTACTAAATGTGATTTTTTTAGAGCCTGACAATTAATGCAGAGTCGCCAGGTCTTGTCTTTCTTCCACACCATCACGATTGGGATTCCACAAGGTGATGAGATGGGTCAGATGTGCCCCTTGTGGAGCAGTTCTTGGATCTAACACTTGATCTCCTCATTTTCTAGCAGAGAGTGATGATAGACTGGCCCATTTGGTAGCAGTGTGCCGGGGGTCAGATCAATGGGATTCTTGACCTGATAATGTAGAGGTACTCGAGTAGGTTATGAGAATATGTTTTTGTATTCTTGCATGAAATTATCCACTTGCTTCTCTTACGTGGAGAGGTCGGTTGCGAAGGGCATGGATGTGGTTGTAAACTTCACTCACTCTAAGAGCGAATCACGAAGAAGACAAAATTCCCGGTCTGAAAAATGACCTTCCTACATTTCTTGGTAGAGATAAAGGAAATAACACTAGGTGGAACTACCTGGGGTATCTTGTACAATTTTCTCTTCAAATTAATAATAACACCGCGAGGAATAGACTCATATACAACATGACATTTCCATAAATAAGGTTGCCCCAAAAGAACATCACAAAATTCAAGGGGAGAAACATCACACAATACCTCATATTTGAATGGCTTGATGCCATATGACATGGGACACTGTTGGATGACACAAAGATCACTTCCTTGACAAAGACATCCGATGGTGTAGGGTTGTGGGTGTGACGTTGTTCGCATGGCTAGCTGCTTGACAACATTTTCTGATATGAGGTTCTTTTGGCTATCACTATCAAGAATGAAGTGTAGTGGATTTACTTTCACCCACATCTATGAAGTGTAGTTTTCCTCAAGAAAAACAAGCTCGAGACCCAACTCTCTATACCCTGACCGCATCAGGGACATACATAAAAAAATGACAAGGAGCAGACCGCTCTGATACCACTTATCTAGATTTATGAGAAGAACGAAATGAAACCACAAATTTGTAATGTTAACACAGAGAAACAATGAAAAATAACAGAGATACAATAAAACTTGACTTCTATTAAATAAGAAATATGTTGGAAAGTGTAAAATGCAGACTGAAAACAAGCTTGCTAGAATGGTGGCAACTTATCTCTGAGAAGAGATGTGATGGTTACACTCATTCAAAATAAGCTGAGTACAATGAGGATCTGAAGGCCTTTTTACAATAAATATGAATGCAAAAACCCTAAACATCCAAAAACCTAACCCTAGGAGATGAAGCGCCAAAAATCATGTGGGCCCTATTGGGGTAAGTTCGTACTTTAACTTCCCAAGGTCGTAACTTTTGCATACAATCTCCATATAGGGTGAAAGATAGTTTGTTTGAAAGGTATTGGTGAGAAGATTCATTTAGGGGGATCAATAAGAGCCTTATTCCATCATTGAGGTGCCCAATTGTAAAAAAACGTTGTTTAGGCCCTCAAACTGGCTCCAGAAGATAAAAAATGCTAAAAATAGTAAATTACCAAAATTGCCAAAAAATTGTTTTGAGCCAATTGGAAAAGGTGGGTGGCCACCGATATCCACCTGGATCAAAGTTGGATCATACGATGAGTCTGCATGGGTGGCCACAAGGGGTAGTACAACATCCATGGGACCCAATGGTTGAAATCCCAAGCCCACCTAAAAGGGCATGTGGCTGATTGAGCTATGCATGGCTCTATTGTAGCATTGATGAACATAGGGAAGAATCTCATCCAAGGTGCAGGGGTGCTTGGAATTGTACATACGTAGGATGTGCATGATCATTCGATTGATGACCTCACTTTAGCCATTCATCTGGGGGTCGAAGGTAGTGGACTTGGTGAGCTTGGTGTCCAGTAGTGACCAGAGGCTCGACCAGAATGTGCCGAGGAACCAACTGTTCCGATATGAGATAATGGTTTGTGGGATCCCAAAGTGTACCCAAAACCGGTCAAATAAATATTGGAAGTGGCCTCCACTATGATTCTCTTCTTACAGCCAACCATATTCACCATCTTGGAAAAGAGATCAACAACCACAAAACACAGTCATTTCCCCGCTTGGTGGACGAAAGGCCTGACATGTAGTCCATTGAGATGGATTCCTAAGGACTATTAAGAGTAGGAAGATGAGTGTACATGCCTTTTTTCTTAATGGCCAGTTTGGTAATAGCACAAGAAGTGCAGGAACATATATACTTGCTGACATCCTCTCATAGTTTCATCCAATAGAAATTTCACTATAGCATTGCCACTGTATTTTCCATTTCGAAGTGTCCTGCCACCCAACTTTAGTGGGATTCCCAAATGATCTTTGCTCGCTTACTTGATGGAGCACAGAGATGGACTAGATGGCACAACAAATCATCTTGAAGATGGAAATTAGTGACATGTGTGTTTTCACCCAACATCTGGTAGGTGTTGGCGAAGTAGGGATATGTATCATAGATGTGGGGCCATCCAAAGGTCTCATGGATACAAGAATATAAAAATGTGGTGAGTGCCACAACTGGAGGTCGGCTAAGGAAATCGACAACTCGGTTGGTACTTATTGTTTTATTGTTGATGTTGATGTGGAACTGCTGCAAATATGTGGACCACTTTTGATGGCGATCATTCTACAATTTTCCTTGTGTCGACATGAACTATAGTGGCTTATGATCAATGTGGATGATTGTCTCGTTCCCAAGAATGTAATGCCTTCATTGGCGGCATGATTGCATAATGGAGTACATTTCTTTGTCGTAATTAGGGTACTTACAAATGACATCTGATAGTGTCTCACTATGATAGGCCACTAAGTGGCTATGCTGAGTGATGATTGCACCCACAACATACTCTGAAGCATTTGTATTGATATCAAAGGGATGTTGTAAGTCAGGTAATGAAAGAACTGAGGCTAAGCATAAGCACTGCTTCAGATCATCGAACACTTTCTATTAGGATAGGACCCACACAAATTTTTCCTTACCACCACCCTTTGTTATTTGGCTGAGGGCCCATGCGATGTGGGAGAATCCCAACATGAACTTGCGATATAAATTGGCAAGGCATAAGAAGCTCCAAAGCTCAGTGAGCATGGTTGGAGCTAGCCAGTCATGGATGAATTGGATCTTGGTCTGATCAACATGCACACCATGTGCATCAACAATGTAGCCTAGGTACTGAACCTTGTCCATGCCGAAGGAGGATTTTTCCAAGTTGGCATATAGCTTGCGCTGTCACAGAGTGTGTAGAACCTGCTGAATATGCTCCAAGTGTTCTTCCCAAGCCTTGATGTAGATGATGATTCCATCCAAATAAACCACCAAAAAATAATTAGTGAAAGGCCACAAGATATCATCCATCATCCTCATGAATTTTTCTTGGGAATTTGTCAAACCAAAGGGCATGACCAACCATTCAAAAAGACCTTCTTTTGACTTGAAGAAAATTTTCCATACATCTGTCTGTTCTATTGGTACTTGATGGTAGCCAGAATTCAGATCAATCTTATTGAAGTATTTTCCCCCCTTGAGCTGATCAAGGAGATCATCGATTCATGGAATCATGTACTGGTTCTTGACTATGATTTTATTTAGGGCCCAATAATCAATGCAGAGTCACCAGGTCCCATCTTTCTTCTGCACTAGCATGATTGGGCTTCCACAAGGTGGCGAGCTAGGTTAGATGTGCCCCTTGTGAAGTAGTTCTTGGATCTGACGCTTGATCTCCTCATTTTCTAGCAGAGAGCGGTGATAGACTAGCCCATTGGGTAGTGATGTGTCAAGGGTCATATCGATGGGATGCTTGACCTGACAGTGTAGAGGTACCCCATTAGTGATTAGAATATGTCTTTCTATTCTTCCACGACCTTATCCACTTGCTTCTGCTGCATGGAGAGATCGATTGTGAAGGTTATGGATGTGGCTACAACCTTTTTCTCATTCTGAGAGTGAATCATGAAGAAGACAAACTTCCCGATCTGAGAAAAATGACCTTCCTGCATTTCTTGGTAGAGATCATGGAAATAACACTAGGTGGGACTACCTCAGGTATCCTGTACAATTTCCTGTTCAAAGTAATAATAACAGTATGAGGCCTAGACTCATATACAACATGACGTTTCCATAAATAAGGTTGGCCCAAAAGAACATCACAAACTTCAAGGGGAGAAACATCACACAATACCTCATGTTTGAAAGGCTTGATGCCATATGACATGCGACACTATTGGTAGAAGTGAAGATCAGTCCCTTGACCGATCCATACGATAGTGTGGGGTTGCAGGTGTGACATTGTCAGCATGGATAGATGCTTGACGACCTCTACTGAGATGAGGTTCTTTTGGATACCACTATCAACGATGAAGTGAAACAAAGTTCCTTTCACCCACATCTATGAATGAAAGAGGTGCTCTCCTTCCTCTGGCTCATCAGGTTCACCAGGCTAGATCTTGGTGGTAGCAACATTGGCACTAGTTTCTGCATCAATGATTCATCTCCCCCTTTTTAGTTATGACATAGAGTCGAAACCCACATCCAATTCATAGGCTTTGAGCAGTAATCAATACTGTTATGCTAGGGTATCTTATGGAAGTTGCTCGACTTCCCGATATCTTTCTTTGTCTTCCCATTGTCCTTCTTTGCTTGTGGCTTGGACTGGTTGTGTTGGTCCTAAAGTCTGCAACTGACTGCTTTAGGGTAGATCTAGGCCACCTCACATTATGAATGGTTGGTTTTTTGATTTATGGGTTAGTTAGAGGGTTGGTTTACCAAGACATGAGCATAGTTTGGTTGGACAAGTGACATGGATGAGCATCCTCCTTGGATGGTGGCACACTAAGGATAGAAAAGTGATATAGTAAAGGTAAAAAACAAAGAAAAACAACAAACCATTCAATGAACAATCTGCTTCCAGAAGTTTAAATCTTAAAATATAATTTCAAGCATTAAACATGTACCAAAAACACAGTTATTCCCACAGGTTGCAACAAAAACAAATCTTCAACAAAGCATAGTTGTTATCACAGGTTGCATATTAATAAAGACGAGTTATTACAATAGCTGAAGGAAAAGAAACATACTTCACAGAAATCAAAACTGTATTCAAGATAAGAAACAAATATGAATTTGGACATACACACACTGTCATCAATATTATCTTCACCAATTAGAGAGATTTAATCCATGCGTAGAATGGGTACAACCAGTTGTTGTATTGATAGTTTTCTCCCAAAAACCTGAACCCTTCTAACATAGAAATAATGCCTATTTATCACATATTTGGAGACCCTCGACCAATGTCGAACTGAGGGTTCCTCTACACATCAATTGTAAAACAAATTATTAACTTAACTAAAACATATTGCTGGAGTATGTTAATGAACACTCTGAGCTTGACTTAATAAAAAAAGAGTGGTTCTTATCACACAAAAAGGACCACTTATTATGGTTTAAACTAAAAGAGTCTTGAACTAAACAATTAAAAACTGCTACTAACAATGAAACTGGACTAATACATGAACTAGAATGAGATGAGATTTGACATAAAATGACTAGGAGTGACAGAACTGAGTTCTGCATTGAGCACTGACATGCATGCACACTGTTTGAGGCCACTAGAGATAACTAGATATGTTGGTAGTGTTTTTTCCCTTGACTCATCTCCTGGAGGAAAGAAGTAAGTCATGTGGCATTTTCCCGGAGTCTCTAATATTATTTCAGTAGTTTGGAGTATAGCTTATCGAGTTCCCTGGTTGTGGCATTGCAGGGTTCGGATTCCAGAAATTTTGTTCTGTACCTATTGGATATCGCCGAACTACTACCAGATGAGAAATCTAATGATGTGGACTAGCTCGATGTTCCTTGGTTTGGCACCCTTTTCAAACTTTAAAATATGCCATTAACGGAGATAATCCACTCCAAGAATTCAACATTCAAGATTTTTGGAGAGAAAAATATACATATCCTCCGGAGGAAAGAACTCCGAGAGTCATTATCCAACACTGATTACTTATTAACCCAATATTACTTTAACATTTATCATTTAAGGACTTCATGATTTTTTCTTTTTGAATGTTGTGATTGGAAATATCTTAGAGGAAGATCCCCCGAATCTGATGTGGCAACCTAATGTCACATCGCCGACGTTTCACAGAAAGGAGGGTGACACATGTCACTTGAAATAGTACAGATAATAGCCCCAAATATGCTTAAAATAAGTGGCACATGTCTCAACTAATGAATGCCACTTGTCTCAACTGATTGATGCCAAATGTCATGATAGAAGAGTGCCACACGTCTCTAACTCTTCGATGCTTCGACACTTCGATGATTTGCATTCGCTCTGGGTTGGAATATGTTGAAGTGACCATCTCCTAGAGTCATTAATTCATGTTTATTTCTAATTAACCCAATATTAAGATATTTTTACCATTTAAATACTTCAGGAGTTCGAGACTTTGACTCTTCAGGGATTCATAGGTTTGCGCCTGCTCTTGATAGAAATCTCTCGGAGGACAATCTCCCAGATCTGACGTGGACGCATGATGTGAATTGATGATGTGTTACAGAAAGAAGGATGACATGTGTCACCTAGAATGGAGAATATGTTGTACCATAAATATATAAAATAAATGCCACTTTTCATCATTAGGACCAATTTCCAGGTGGCATGTGCCACGTGTCGTCTTGAGGAAGGACCTGTGTGAAAATAACTTAGGCACTTCGACACTTTTGGAAACTGTGTTATCTATCGATCAAAATCTCCCAGAGGAAAATTCCTTGGAGTGACATGGTGGCTGTGACGTCATGACTGATGATGTGTCATGAAAAGAAGGGTGACATGTGTCACATGGAATGGGGAAAATGGCGTGCTAAAAATGATCGAAATGAGTGCCACGTGTAGGTGACCAATGGATTCCACGTGTCATCATGAATGAATGCTACATGTTAGCATATATGAGTTCTACATGTCTCCGACTCTTCGGGGTTCAGGGGCTTTCAAATGAAAAGTATGTATAACTCCCGGAGGATGGGACTAACAGAGTGACATGGAACTTCGGGACTTCGACACTTCGACTCTTTGGCTGATCGACACTTTGGGTCTTCAGCTAATCGACACTTCGGCTCTTTGGATATGACGTGACTTTCACTGACATGTCCACATGAAGAGAGTGACATGTGTCACCTAGAAATGTCCAAATGACATAACCAAACATATCTAAAATGAGTGCCATGTGTCATCATCGTGACTGATTTCCAGGTGGCATGTGCCATGTGTCGTCTTGAGGAAGGACCCGCATGAGAGGAACTTATGCATTTTAGGACTTCGGCCTTCAGCTGACGTGGCCATGATTTCACTGTCATGGATGTGGTGCCGACATTTCGACATTCAAGAGGTTTTGAGTGCTATGCTTGGAAATCCCCAGAGGATGATCGCCGAAGCGATGCAGTGGTTTGACATTCAAGAGTTTTTGGTTGCTGTGCTTGGAAATTTCAGCACCGAAGTCATAAAGTGACTTATGTGTGACTCTTGAGATTAAACCTCATGTGAGTTCTAGAACCCCAAATGTGAGATATCCATTGATCTTATTGGCTTGTTGGATCTACACTGTTGAAATTTAACCTGTCTATTTTCGCAATCCAGGCCTAAAAATGTCTGTTCCGAATTATTGCGTTCTGTTTCGTGGAAGCTTACTATGCATACAAAGGACTTGGTGGTCCTGGATGTCTTCTGCACACAAAAAATACTTGGTGGACTTGCTGCACTCTCAATTAGTGGAAAACACGATGATAAGTATTTCAAACCAAATCATGACATGCAATTATCCTTCAAGAAAACATAAACAATTTGCGCAAAGAATCAATCAAGAAAGGTAATGATAAAAAACCAAGTCATTTAGAGAGGGAAACCAAATTAACCAACCAGAAGAGGAGTAATTTTGATGAAGGCATAGGGAAAAGAGGCAGGGGGGGCAGGGGTGCAGACTTAGGTCTCAACATTGGATCCAACTTGGGATAACACTTCCCTATGAGGTGCTAAGAATAACAGATCAATGGCTTGGAATTAAATAAATTGCTCCCACCTTCCTTCTCTTACCTCTGTTTCTGTCTTCCAACCATGTATATCTGCTACTATCTCTCAGCCATGCATCTTATTGATCTCAAAAATACAACTACACTCCAGTTCCTTTGTTGGGATATGGAGTCTTTATTCACACACAAACTAACTAAAAATGAAATGCTCGAATGCCGAGCTTATTCAAATGAAAACGAAAAATGAAGGCAACTATGGTACAAGAGGGACCTTCCCTCAGTATTTTAAGAAAAAATAGTGTTTCAAGAAGCACCCATTTACTGGGCCTCCGAAAATTTCAGTATCATCTATATTGTGTAATAAAAATGTGTTATTTTCCAGAACCTCAACCACCTTAAAAGGACCAAACTAGAGGTTATCAAACTTACCATGCTTGGAATTTTCCTCCCTTCTGGAATCCCACCTCAGGACTAGGTCGCCTTCTCAAAAGATCTCCTTCTTGGTTTTCTTATCAAAAGATAATTTAATTTTTCTTTGGTATGCTTTAGTGATCTGAATTAGTGCTTCTATATTTTGTTGAACCTCTATAATAAAAAATATTTTCCTTTGGATATAATTTGGCTCCTCCCTTTCTTCCTGTAGGAATTTCAAAACTGGTAGACCGAGCTGAGTGGGGAAGACAACATCTATCCCATAGACTAGCTGAAATGGTGAGGTTCCCAAGGATATATTTGTGATGATCCTATCATCCCATAAGGCATACTTAAGTTTAGAGTCCTAGGATTTCTTGTTTTTTTATTTAGAAATTTCTTGATGATCCTGATGAGAGTCTTGTTTGATGACTTGGCCAACCCATTCCCTTGAGGATAATAAGGCATGAAAATTTTCAAGGCGATGTTATGGATGCCACATAAGTAAATCATCGCTTTGGACTTGAATTCCTGCGCATTGTCTATTACACGATTTCTAGGGAAGCTGAACCTGACAAAGATATTGGTTTCCAAAAAGTTTATAATCACTTTGTCAGTAGCATTCCTAGTGGGCACAACCTTGATCCATTTGGTAAAGTAGTCAGTGGAAGTGAGGATCCACTTATTCTTCCCACTGAAGGGTGGATTTATCTCACTGATGAAATCTAATACCCATTGCAGGAAGGGACCACTGGCAGTGATACTTTTTAGGGGCAGTGAGAGTAATTTCTTCTTTCTTGCAAACTTTTGACATTCATTGCATGCCCTTACTATAGTGAATACATAATATAAAAGGGTGGCCTAGTACTACCCCACCCTTAGGATATTGAGGGATGTAGCTTTCCAATCCTGTTGTCCCCCAAAAAATACTCTATGCATATCTATTATGACTTTCTTGGCTTCATTTTCATCAAGACACTTTAATAGGATGCCGACATGATCCATACAATACATGTTTTGATTTAAAATGCTGAATTTTATAGCTTTTAATTTGAGAGATATGGCCCTTGACTTCTTCAAATATGGTGGGAATTCTAGGTGTTGTAGAAAGTAAATAATATCTCGATACCAAGGTGAAGAAGAGTAGTTTTCAAATACCTGCATGATGTCTAGTCCATATTGTTTCATGGGTGCATTGGATTGGGTGAAGGTTTGATGCAATTCCAACACCCTACATTTTGATTCTGCTAATAAATTGGTAACTCCCCATCCCTTGATCAACTTGGTGGGATTTATGTGTAGGTCATACTCCAACAATTTGACAATCCATTTCCCTCTTTTCCCTTCACTGTCTGGTTGGACCAAAATCTCTTTGACACTGCTGTTAGGAACATAGGTTGTTATGTTAGACTGTAACACATACACCCTGAAGGATTTCAATGCTTTGACCAATGCATACACCTGATTTTCTAATATATCATACTTCAGCTCAACATCTCAGAGGTATTTTCTAAAAAAGGCTATGGGTTGTTCATTCCCTTCTTGATTCTTTTGCAGTAGCACATCAACAATGGTTTCCTCGGAGGCAAAATAAAAGATAAATAACTCTTTGACATAGTCAGGGATGACTAATATTGGGGCTTCAACCAAGTCTTGTTTGATCTTCTGGAATGATGATTTTTCCTCCTCTGACCACTTGATAAAAACATATTTCTTCAACATGTTGGTGATAGGCCTTATGATTTCAACAAAGTTTGGTGCAAAGCACCTCATGAAATTTATCCTTCCTATAAAATAATGAATAGACTTATTGTTTCTGGGAATTTCAATTTTTTGAATGGTCTCCACTCTCTTAGGGTCTATTTTTATACCTCCTTCTCATATGATGTGTCCTAGGAGTTTAACTTCTGGCATAGCAAAGTGGGACTTCTTGGGATTCAAAGAGATCCCATACCTTTTTCATTTTCAAAATATCTGCTCAAGGTGTTGTAAATGCTCATCATTTTATTTGGAGAAAATGGTGATGTCATCCAAGTATATAACCATAAATTTGTCTTTCTCCCCCACAAAAGCCACATCCATAGCCCTCTAAAAGTTGGCCCCTGCGTTCATCATCCCAAAGGGATTTTTGTTGTACATAAATGTCCCCCAAGAAGTGGTGAATGCCATTTTTTCTTTATCTTCCTTACATACTCCTATTTGGTTATAAAAAGAGTACCCATCCATAAAGGATATTATGTGGGAACCTACTACCCTTTGCAAAACATGGTCCATCTTGGGCAGGGGGTAGTTGTATTTTATGGAACACTTGTTGAGATTTCGAAAATCAACACACAAGTGTATTTCCCCACTCTTCTTTTTCACATGTACCAAGTTGGCCAACCAATCTGAGTACCTCAAGGGCACAATAATTATGGCATCAAGCATTATTTTCAACTCTTTTTCAATTATGGACATCAACATGGGATTAAATTTCTCGATCTTCTGTCTGAATGGCTTAGAGCCAACCTTCAGAGGGATTTTGTGCTGGATGATGTTAGTGTCAAATGTATTCAAATCCTCATACGACCATGAAAAAATATTAGAATTTTTTTTCATGAGGTTGACATACCTGTCTTTTTGTTTTGGAGGTAGTGCCTTGGATGGTTTGACTATTTTGGGATTTTCAACAGTTCCAATGTTGCAGTCCATCACTTCCTCTTCTTGATTTTTTATGGAAGCTCCTATGGAGACATCATGATTGTAAAATAACCTTTCCAGTGGCACTAGACCCCTGGGGATGTGGTTCATTTTAAGTTCCACAATGATGTGGCCAAATACTTTGTTTGGTATATGAGATGTTTGCTGATCTCCTGATTCATCATCTTCACCCTCTTGATATATAGAGATACTGGATAATTCTTCTATGGTTGCAGACTCTTTGCAACTCCAGATCATCACTAAAGACCCGTCAGTGCTTTATGTTGTCTGTTATGGTTGTCCTATGTCTTACTTCTACCTGATACTTGATATTCGAGCCAATGGGAGGTCTGAAGGTGCTGGCATCCAATGCCAAAGAATCTGCCTTTTGATTTGCCTCTCTAGGAATGAATGACATATTGAATGCCAAAAATAAGTTGTCATCCATGTCCCACACCTCATTCTTGTATTGTTTGAGCCTATGTTTTTTATCTTGATATATTTTCTTGACTTGATTGATGATCAACTCATAACAAATATTTCCAAGCTGTCAATGGCCATGTCTTTGGCAACCCTCAATCCAATCACCAAAGCTTCATACTCAGCTATATTGTTAGTAGTCTTGAATTACAGCTTATAAGAGAGCATTATAACCTCACGTGAAGGGGAAATCAAGAATATACCAGCCCCAAAACCTTATTTTTATGAAGAGCCATCGAAATACATCTTCCACACTTTGTTCTGCTGATTTGTCAATGCCTGATTTTTGCATTTGCTGACTGTAATTTTTGGTTCCTCACCATTTAGATGAAACATAGATGAGCCAATATCATCCTCAACAACATAAATTGGGTGATTTCTTAGATTTTGATGGTCCTTGACAATATAGACCAATATGACCTCTCTGTATAGCCTCCTTTTCTCTCCTCTGAAAATATGGATGGTGGCATATGTGAGGTTCATTTGTAATGATCCTCCAACCTTATTGGCCCATGTCCTAGAAAAAAAATACCAAAATTGGGGGGAATGTCAGCCACAATGATGTCCATCATTATACTTTTCATGGGTAACTGTGCCAAAGAAACCACCAGATATTTTATTAATCCTAAACATTTGAATTTTTTGGAGTCAAAGGAGTAAAGGTCTTGATAGGTCTTGGTGATATCCATACCTAGTTCCTCCACAACAACTTTAGGCATGACATTGTGTGAGGTACCTATGTCCATGAGATGGTTATGTAGGATCTTGTCATGGAAATTTAGAGATATGTAGAATGGTAAATAAGCATCATATCCATCCCCAATGTGTGGGCCCATAGTAATGGTTGGGTTCTCATCCTGCAGACTAATTACATCAGAAGTTACAATAGAAGTAGGTGGCTGCAAAACCTTCATAATGTATTGTTTGAAAGGCTCATTTTTTAACAATTCTGACAGAGGTATAGGGATATTTATCTTTCTCAACTCATGCTCTAGGATGAAATATGCTTTTGGCCTATCAACTTCGTTTACTTTAGGGACAACAAGTTTAAAAGGAGGAGGTTGGTGAGATTTATCCACTGAACCCTTGCTTGGATTTGGCTTGGGAGGAACCTTTGTTTTTTTGTTTTGATAAGAGGTGGTGGATTTGGGAGCGCCTGTTCTAGGCCTCAAGTTATATTTATTTTGGGGTTGGCCTTAAATAACTCCCTCTTCCCCTATATCAACATCAAACTGATCTAAAAATTGTGCTACCTCATAATCTTGTTGCGTTAAGTGACTGATGTAAAATTCTGTTTCATTGAAAAGTACAACAACATCATCCACATAATCACTATGTGCATCCATCTCCTCAATATTATTGTTTTGGAAAGGAGGTACTACTCTTTGGTCACTATCATTCCTCCTCTCTCTTTGCATTATCTGAGGGGCAACATTCAACCTTATAAACTAGTTGGGATTTCTGTTCCTAGCCCCTTGAAAAGCTCTGTTTGGTTGTTTAGATTCCCATTTCATCTTATCTATTTCAGATGTCAGATATTTCAAATTTTTGATCATTTCATCAAGTTTGGGATCAAATGTGGCTGGGTTAGAGGAGGCATGGGAATCCTCTCTTTGTTTCTTCTTGTCTTTTTCATATCTGGTATTTAACCGGTCTGATGCTAAGATGTTGGACTCAACCTCAATGGATGCTTCTTGCATGGATACCAAGGTAGTGGATCTTCTCTCCCTCAACAAAAGAGAGAATTCTGCATCAAATGCATTGGCATAAGTGATCTTGGCAGGCTTCAGTTTGTTTTATTTCATCTAGGATCCTACCATAAATCTTATTAAATCTCTTGGTTAAGTCCAAAATAAACTCACCATTCTTTCTCTTAAGGGCCCCAAACTCAGTGATGTGATAAAGATAATCCCTTCTATCTCCCCATTGTTTTATGAAATCCTCATCTAACACATCAATGTCTATAATGGAGGTTGGAGGGAGGCCCCAAAACCATTTTCTTACCTCCCTGTCAAGATTTTGTACAAACAACCTCATCCACACATCTGCATAGTTAATGCTAAAGTTGTCTACAAAGCTGTATAAGGCTACCAGATGTTCCTCAGCTGTGACGTCCCCTTCCCCATTATATTTGGGCATATATTTCATGTAATCTGTGGCTGGGAGTGCATGTAATCCTACATGCAGAACTAGGGGTGCATATCTGGCAACAATTATGACATCCATGCTATTAACAACCATTGTTTTGGCAATAGGAATCTGAAGATTAATTGGAGATACATGGGTGCATGCTGGACTAGATGTTGAAGTAGAGGCAAGAGTTGAAGGTGTCTATAGTTCCTTGGAATTGTGATTCTCAGGGCTAGAAAATTCAAGCTGCTTGTGATGATGACGAACAATAGATTCTTGTGGTGTAGCTTTACCCTTGAGGGGTGAGGTATATCTCTGAGCTAAGGTGGATTTTCTTAGTTGTCTTTTTGGATCATAGACCATTGTATCCTTCTTAGAGTTAGGATGAGTCTTAGTGGCTCTAGTGTGTTTAGATTTGGATTTCCTGAGTCCTTTTCTGGGAGCCAATATTTATTTTTTGAAGTTTACTCAGCGGAGTTGCTAGGTGAAATATGGCAGTGGGAATGTGCTTGATATTTGTTCACCATCAAAGTTCAGATATGATTGTTGTCATTCTCCCAGGGAAAGATATTTCGTTACTCCATTCCACGACAATGACGCCAGAAGATGTTGGTCCTAAATTTTGCACCTGAATGCTTTAGGGAAGAGCTAGGCCACCTCTGTTGGATCATGTTGTCATTGATTCCAATGGTTTGATTGATTGATGCCAAGTGATTGATTGATGCCAAAGGATTGATTGATTGATGATTGATGTAATGTAATATGTATTTTCCTTGATGAGAATGCATAGATGAAGATGGATCAATGAGTTGTCATTGATATGATGAAGATGGATTAATGAGTTGTCATTGATACATGATGAATATGGATCGATGTGTTTCCATTGGTATATGATGCATTGCTGGAAAAATGTATAGATGACTCATTATTGTCTTATCATGATTGATAAGGTGCACAAATGGATGAACTCCAAAGTGGTCCCCTTATGGTGAAAG
>ML786322.1:416692-475468 GCA_009831015.1 Picea engelmannii | reverse complement strand
GGTTAACCCTAAAATAAGGAAAATAGGTTAAGTGACCTAGAAATGGGTTAAGTGACCTAAAAATGGATTAAGTGACCTAGAGGATGAAAGTATAAATAAGATAGCAATGGTCTCTTGTAGATCATCCTTTTTGTGGATCAATGAAGAGCTTCTTGTGAGAATATCTTTTGGAGTATTGATGGAGAGCTTCTTGTGAGAGATTCTTGAGAATTTTTGGTGTGGAACACTTGAGAATATTGAATATATATAGGTGACTAAGTTAACCAAAGGATATCTAATCCTAATTTCAGAGGGAAGGTGAAGAAAAGAGGGTCGTAATTCAAGGGAGAATAAATTCTTTTCATGATGCTTTCTAAGGTATGTTATTTACAGGTCATCTCACCATTTTTCATAATAATTTTTTTTATAATGATTCAAACCGTGAGATTGATATTCCATTGAGGAAACATATCCAAGTATCCATGGTAAACAATTCAGCTTGTGGTCATTGTATTTTTGGAGATACACTCCGTGGAAAATAGGGTATGTGGCTAGTCCTGAAACTAGTCTAAAACAAGTGTTTTGGGTAAAAACGTCATAACTTCTTCATAACAGATCCAAATTTAGTGAGACCAATTGTGTTGGTTAGATTACAGTATTTAGTATTCTGTGTAATGGTTTCAGACCAGTTCAAAAAATATTTCTTACGGGGCACGCTCTACAAGCTCACTCTCTAGAATAAGCCATAATTCAACAAGGTATGCCATTTTTGCTATAACTCCTTTTCTGAGAGGTTCCAAGTAGTGAAGCCTGAATTAATTGCATAAAACACATTGAAGAACATTGTGTATCAATTTTAGATCTTTATTTCTTATAGGTACAAAGTTATGATTATTTCAAATTAGGGTTGTTGACTAATCCAAAACTAGTCATGGTTGAGACAAGCAGTTGATGAGTTGGCACATACATGAGGTGTATAGTTGATGATGTTGGTACATATTGATGAGTCATTGTTGATAAGTAGTTGAAACATGATTGGTATATACTTTGTACATGGTTGGATGCACTTGTTTATGGTACAGGTTGATTACAGGTTGTTTGGCATAGGTTGGTGCATGGTTGATGCACTTGTTTATGGTACAGATTGATATCTGTTGAGGATTGTTGCCTCATATCAGTTAGTGCTGAGGGTGTAAGCTGAGTATTGAATTATAGATCTGTTTCTCTTGTAGAGTTGTACTCTATTCAGTTGTTACTGAAAAACCCCAAGGATTGTAGTCCGTAATAAAAATAAATTTGTACATACATCTTGTGTTCTTTGTGTTCCTTGTGGTGATGACTTGTTGATAATATATTGCTAATATATGTTGCTGATATGTGTTGACATTTAACTGGTTATAAATGACAATAGTGAGTAATGAGTTAATGGTGATTGTTAACTAAGGAGTTTTGGGAAAAAGAGCCCTACACTGTTCACACCCCCCTCTCAGTGTAGTCAGTGTGTCCAACAACCTCATATTATGAATGGTTGTTTTTTTGATTTATGGGTAAGTTAGAGGGTTGGTTTACCAAGACATGAGAATATTTTGGTTGGCCAAATGACATGGACGAGGGTCCTCCTTGGTTGGTGGCACACTAAGGACAAACATGTGATACAGTAAAGGTAAAAACAAAGAAAAATAACAAACCATTTAATGAACAATCTGCTACCAAAAGTTTAAATCTTAAAATATCATTTCAAGCATTAAACATATACCAAAAACACAGTTATTCCCACATGTTGCAACAAAAACAAATCTTCATCAAAGCATAGTTGTTATCACATGTTGCATATTAATAAATACAAGTTATACATTAGTTGAAGGAAAATAAACGTACTTCGCACAAATCAAAACTATATTCAAGATAAGAAACACATACGAATTTGGACACAAACACACTGTCATCAATAATATCTTCACCAGGTAGAGAGATTTAATCCATGCACATAATGGTTCCAACCAGTTTTTGTATTGATATTTTTCTCCCAAAAAACTGAACCCTTCTAACATACAAAGAATGCCTATTTATCACAGATGTGGAGGACCTCGACCAATGTGGAACTGAGGGTTCCTCTACACATCGGCTGTCAACCAACTTATTAAATTAACTAAAACACATTGCTGGAGTATGTTAATGAATAATCCAAGCTTGAATTAATAAAAAAGGAATGGTTCTTATCACACAAAAAAAGACCACTTATTATGCTTTAAACTAAAAGAGTCTTGAACTAAAAAATAAAAAACTGCTACTAGCAATGAAACTAGACTGATGCATGCCCTAGAATGAACTGAGATTTGACAATAAATGACTAGGAGTGACAGAACTAAGTTCTTCTTTGAGAATTGACATGCATGCACACTGTTTGAGGCCAATGGAGATAAATGGATACATTGGCAGTGTTTTTTTCCCCCGACTTATCTCTTGGAGGAAAGAAGCAAGTCATGTGGTGTTTTCTTAGATTCTCTGATATTATTTCTATAGTCTGGATTATAAATTCTCATGTTCCCTGGTTGTGGCATTGTAGGGTCCAGATTCTAGAACTTCTATTTTGTACCTGTAGGCTATCACCGAACTACTTCTAGATGAGAAATTTCATGATGTGGACTCGCTCGATGTTCCCTGGTTTGGCACCCTTTTCAAACTTTAAAATATGCCATTAATGAAGATAAGCCACTCCGGGAATTCAACGTTCAAGAGTTTTGGAGTGCAGAATATACATATCCTCCGGAGGATAGAAATCCCAAAGTCATTATCCAACACTAATTAATTATTAACCCAGGATTACTTTAACATTTATCATTTAAGGACTTCGGGACTCTGACTCTTTGGGGTTCGAGAGTTTTTATTTTTGAATGATGTGCTTGGAAATCTCCTGGAGGATGACCCCCCTAATATGACGTGGCAGTATGACATCACATCGTTGGCAGTCATGGAAAGGAAGGTGACATGTGCCACTTGAAATAATACAGATGATAGCCCCAAATGTGCTTAAAATAAGTGCCACATGTCTCAATTGATGAATTCCACGTGTCTCAACTGATGGATACCACATGTCATGATGGAAGTGCCACGCGTATCTGACTCTTCAGATCTTTGACACTTCGGCGATTTGTGTTTTCTCTGGGTTGGAATCTCCCGAAGTGACCATCTCTTGGAGTCATTAATTCGTGATTATTTCTAATCAACCTGAGATTAAGACATTTTTACCATTTAAATACTTTGAGATTTCAAGACTCCTACTCTTCGTGGCTTCATAGGTCTATGCCTTCTCTTGATAGAAATCTCTCGTAGCTGACGTGAAAGTGTGATGTGAATTTTTGATGTGTCACAGATAAAAGTATGACATGTGTCACCTAGAATGGAGAAGATGTTGTACCAGAAATACCTAAAACAAATGCCACATGTCATCATCATGAACGATTACCAGGTGGCATGTATCACATGTCATCTTGAGGAAGGACCTGCGTAAAAGGAAATTAGGCACTTCGAGACTTCAACACTTTTGGAAATTGTGTTATCTCTTGATCAATATATTTCAGAGGAAAATTCCCCAGAGTGATGTGGTGGCTGTGATGTCATGAATAATGATGTGTCATGAAAAGAAGGGTGACATGTGTCACATGGAATGGGGAAAATGGCTTGTTGAAAATGCTCAAAATGAGTGCCATGTGTCGTTGACCGATGGATTCCACGTGTCACCATGGATGAATGCTACGTGTTAGCATAGATGAGTGCTATGTGTCTCTGGTTCTTCAGGGTTCATGGGATTTCAAATGCAAAGTATGTATAAGTCACAGAGGAACATACTAGTGGAGTGACATGACACTTCAGGACTTTGACACTCCGACTCTTTGGCTATCGACACTTTGGCTCTTCGAATATGACGTTTCCATGAAGTCACTATCGTTGAAGTGTCTTCATGAAGAGAGTGACATGTGTCACCCATAAATGGGCAGATGATGTTGTTATCACATAAATTTGTCAAAGTATTGCAAATCTGGGGTTTTTCCCTAAGTCTATAGTTTTTCCTTTCTCTCCCCCTTTTGCAGACCCACGCATAAGGTTTTTTCCTTTCAGCTTATAGTTTTCTTCTTTTTCCTGCCTAAGAGTTGTCGACCCTAGGCCTTTCTGTTTTATCTGAGGTCGATCACTTCTCTAGTTTTTTCCCTGTCACTGATCCTTTTTCCTTCCTGAGCCCTCAGTGAGTCATCCAAGTATTTTTGTATAGAGGCCACAACCATAAGCACAAGCACAAAACTTAGAGTAGTCTGATATGGACTTGAATCAAGCGAATGAGAAAGTTCATTTTGGCGAAGGAAATTTCATTTCGAAGTTCAGATATTAGCGACAAATAATAATCATGGGGATCGGGAGTTCGAAACATTGTTGAAGTATTTGTGAGAAATCCGAACCCCCGAGATCCGAAATCAGCAAGAGCCATCTAATCCAACAGGACACATGGCACCAGATCCGAACGTGGATGAAGTCAGTTCGGGAAAAATGAAGTGAGAAAGGTCCCGATAGCTCGAGTCCTAAAATCTTGATGGCTCGAGGTCCCGAAATGCTGATATCCATCTGGGACGTCCGATGCAAAGGGACACGTGTGTTCGACAACACAGGTATTCCAATAGAGGATGAACACCTTCAGTAACCACTCACATAACCAGATCAAATATCAACACACCGATGTTTTCACGTGGTAAAACGCCTACGGGGAAACATCCATGACCCCAACCAACGCGACCACTTGGAGCAGTTTATTAATGCAAAGAAAAAGATTACAGAGATATTTTACAAGAGAGTTTCTCATAATCGATCATCGACAAATGACCCTCCATGCTCTTTAAATAGAGATCATGGACCAATCAGGTGTTAATCCATGAATCAATGGAAGTTAAGATCGAGGAGAGTATGAACTATCAGATCACTCTATGTCGGGAACATATCATGACCATCGGATTTCCTAACTACAAATGCATACTAAAGAAACACACTAGAAAACACACTTTTACCTAATGACATAATAGACCAAGTAGATCTTACTAACTCCTAAGTGTCTAAATATCCTAACACCCCCCCTTAAGAGCAACTTGGGATAGGATTGAAGGATTTACAATAGTGACACAATAGGAGAAGGAAGGAGGCATTAGAGCCTATCCCCCCTTCATGACAACTTCTTGAACTCCTAACATAGATCAAATTTTGGAGAACTTCGCTTCTGTAAGAGACTTTGTGAAAATATCTGCAACTTGATCTTCTGTAGGGAAAAAGAGCACTTCAATAACTTGATCATGAATGATCTTTTTGATGAAGTGCATGTGTATCTCAATGTGTTTTCTATGATGATGTTTAAATGGGTCTTTGGCGAGCTTGATGGCACTCTGATTGTCACACCAAAGTCTGGTCGGATGCTGGTGTTGGAATCCAAACTCTGAAAGGATCTGTTGAAGCCACAAGGCTTCCCGACTTGCATTTACCGTTGCTCGATACTCTGCTTCTACTGAAGAAAGTGAAATAGCCTGTTGTTTCTTACAGGCCCAAGTGACAGGTCTTGAACCAAGGCTGAAAACATAACCTGCAGTAGACTTCCGATCATCAGGGTCACCGACCCAATCTGAATTAGTGAAACCAACCAATAAAGGAGTCCCCCCTGAACTGTAATGTATCTCGAACTGAAATGTACCACGAGCATACCGAAGTATCCTTTTAGCTTCTTTCCAATGGCTTTTATGGGGTGTTTGCATATATCAGGAAACAAGACCAACACCAAAGGAAATATCAGGATGGGTATGAGTCAAGTATAAGAGTCTACCAACTAACTGATGGTATAGGGTGGCATCAACTTCAGGAGAAGTACATGTGGCATAAATCTTGACTCCAAAATGGAAGGGAGAAGGGGTTGGTTTACAATTGTCCATGTGAAAGCGACGAACAAGGTCACAAGCATACTTAGATTGGGAAAGAAAAAATCCTTCATTGGTTTGAAAAACTTGGAGGCCAAGGAAATAGTGCAAAAAGTCTAAGTCTGTCATTTCAAATTTCTTCTTAAGGCTGTTTTTCACATGGTTTAAAAGTTTTGAGTCACTACCAGTAAGGATAAGGTCATCAACATAAAGGACAAGGATTATGATATGGCTTCCTACTTTCTTGGTATAGACATTAGGATCAGAATGGAATCTAGAGAATCCAGTGGCAATAAGAAAGCTATCCATTTTGGCATACCAAGCCCGGGGAGCTTACTTGAGACCATAAAGAGATTTCTTGAGGCGAAAAACAAGGCTAGAGTCATTCTGGACATAGCCAAGAGGTTGTTCCATGTAAATTTCTTCTTGAAAATATTAGTGCAAGAAGGCGGATTTAACATCCATCTGATGGACCTCCCATTTATGTGAGGCAGCAAGGGAAAGAACAAGGTGGATGGAATTCATTTTTTCTACAGGGGCAAAGGTTTCATTATAGTCAATTCCTTCAACTTGGGAAAATCCTTTCGCAACTAACTGAGCCTTGTGTCTTTCAACACTTCCATATGATCCATACTTAGTTCTGTAGACCCAATTGCATCTAACAAGTTTTATTCCTTTTGGAAGAGGTACAAGATCCCAAGTATCATTATCCATCAAAGAATGATACTCTTCATTCATTGTTGTATCCCAATCTGGATGACCTGAAGCTTCTACAAATGTCTCTGAATCATGAGTTTCTGAAAATTGAGCCAAAAGAGAAGAGGCTTGCTGGAATTGTGAACGTGTCCGACGCTGATCTGAAGGATCACCGACAAGATCACCAGCTGCTTCTCGTGTTGAACAGACCCATCTAGGAAGTGGTGGAGCTGGTGCTAGTTCAGGTTCAAAGGACTCATCTGGAGGAGGGTGAGCAGGCGGAGGTGGATTTTCATCCTCACTTTCATCATCTGAAGAAGAAACCAGATCATAAGAAGGCAAAAACACCGAATATGGCTCGCAGGCCGAAGAAGTCATAATCGCCAAATTAGGCTCGCAGGCCAAGATATTTTCATCAAATTTAACATCGCTTCTAATAATAATTTCATTACAATGTGATTGAAGAAGTTTGTAACCTTTGACATCTTCAGAATAACCAAAAAATATACACTTCTCACTTTTAGGCTGCAATGCTTTCCTTTTCTCATCAGGAATGTGAGCCCATGCTATACTGCCAAATACAAAGAAGTGACTTACATCTGGTTTAATTTTAGTCCAAGCTTATTTCGGTGTTATATTTTTAAGAGCCTTTGTGGGAGTGTGATTTACTATGTAATTTGCACAGTTGATGGTTTCTACCCAATAATTTAGACTTAATCCCTTAGATTGGATCATACAATTAGCCATTTCTTTTAATGTGTGGTTCTTTCTCTCAGCAACACCATTTCGTTGTGGTGTATATGGAACAATGTGTTGCATTTGGATTCCCTGTGTAGTGCATTAGCTTGTAAAATTATTGTTCACATATTCGCCTCCATTATCTGTTCTTAACCTTTGAATTTGATGTCCAGATTGCTTTTCTACAAGGGCCTTGTATGCCAAAAACTTGTCAAAAACTTCACTCTTGAGTTTTAAGAAGTAAACCCAAGTACGTCTGGAAAAGTCATCAATGAAAGTTAAGAAATACTTGCACCCAGAAAAAGAAGGAGAAGAAAGTGGACCACACAAATCACTGTGAACAAGATGCAAAGGACCTGATGTGTGCCAAGAGGCACGCTTGTCAAAATTGTCCCGATTATGTTTGCCAAGAACACAACCAACACAAACACCATCTCTGCATGAAACAAGAGGAAGACTAGTCACCATCTGTTGATTACATAGTTGCTGCAATGAGCAATAGTTTAGATGACCAAACCGCTCATGCCAAAGTTTGCTCAAGTCATCGCTACTGATGAAAAAGTTGATGACCCAAAGTTGTCAAACTTGTACAACCTGGTAATATCATCAAAAATTCCAGTTGCAAGAACATGCTTAGGATCTTTTAAATCCTTGATTACAACTTGGTGAGGTGAAAACTTGACAGTTTTACCTTCACTTGAATGAATGATTTGATAGACTGATAGAAGGTTACAAGAAAGACTTGGAACACATAATACATCATTGAAATGACCATTATCTACTTGAACTGTTCCAAATCCTACAACACTAAGAGATCTATCATCACCAACAAATATTTTCTTGGTTTTACATTCATTTAGAGAAGAAAATATGGCTTTATCCTTAGCCATATGATAAGATCCTCCTGAATCAATAATCCACTCATCAGAAGAAGAAGTAGTAGTAGAATTTGAATTGAAGGAGAAACCAGAAGTAGAAAGTGCATGTCCGTGAGAAGAAGAAGTATAATCAATATTGATGTTGTGCTTCTTCATTGCTGCTTCTAAAGCTAGCATCTTCTTGAAACATTTGGACTCATCATGACCATCTTTATCACAAAAGTTGCAATGTCTGTTAGTATTCTTACTTTTATATTTGGCTCCTTTGTCACCAATAGGAGCTGAAGCTGTCTGAGCAGGTTTGGGACGCTTATGTTGTTTGTTGTTGTAGTGAGGATGTTGCTTCTTGGGATACTTGGGTTTATCTTTCTGCTAGGCAACTAAGGCTTTGTTGGAGGGACCTACAGTGTTGATCACTCCAAATTGTACAAGGTTATCTTCCTCTTAAATCAAAGAACAACAAAAGGACTCAAGAGTGGGTTTTTCATAAGCTTCTTCCCCTAGAGCCTCTCTCATAGCATAAAAGGTATATACAAACACATAATATGCACTACCCAGCTTAGAAAGAATAATATAGATGCAACGCTCTTCCTCCATCTTTATCTTACATTCTTCACATAAAATTTTGAGTGTTTTAAACCTAGATAGATAGTCTCCAAGGAAAGAAAAATCATTTGGACTCAAGGTCAGTATTTGATTTTCTAACTGTTGTCCTCGAATAATATTGAGTTTACCAAACACAGATTCAATCGTGTCCCAAGCTTCTTTGGGGTCATCAATATCTTGAAGGTGGTACCTTAAATCATGAGAGATGTAAATTCTGATTATTCCATGTGCTTCGTCATTCCTATTATCCCACTTGGCTTTCTTATCAACATCAGTGGGTGATTTTTCCTTTCCCAACGTAATCCGGTACAAGCCTTTACTTCTTAATAAATATTCCATATGAGATTTCCATTGGAAGTAGTTGTTGCTGGTAAGCAAGACAATACTTGTAGAAGCCATATTAAATATGTAGATAATGTGGATTTAAAAACTAAAATTGATGATCTGGATGGAAAGAGCTAAGAAATTTATGTGGTTTTAAAAAAAACAACATTGAAAATAGACTTCCAATGTTATAGTTATGCCCTTTTAAAAAAAAGCACACTCGGTAACCAAATGACCATGTGATTGTGTAAGTTGATTTATGAAGTGACCCACTTTTATAAAGAGAAGTCGGGTTCACTTTTACAATAAAGTTACTTTATAACAAAAAATTTGCATGCAAAATAAATAACTCTAAAATAAAATATTAAAGCTACTTATAGTGATTCACTTTTATACTTGAAGTGAAATACACTTTACAATTTTAGCATGAACTTTTTCAAAAAAGGTAACAAAAGAGAGACTTGAACTCAAGACCTCTTACTTAATAAGGAAAATTTTAACCAAATGATCTAGCAAAACATATTGTAATGTTCAGAAGGAGGATTGTTGTTGTTGTTGTTGTTTTTGTTGAAGACAACCTTGGAGAGCTTGCTAAAAAAAAACTCTTTTCACACTAGAAAAAAATTTCGCTTCTCGATGACAACAAGGGTTAGATCTCGGTTAGCTTACCTAGAAGATGCACCTTTTCCTATTTGTTTCTGATTTTCTGAGATTGCATAGGGAATGGGGAAAAGAGAATATGAAGATCTAAAAGAGTAGCAACCCAAAAATAAATAAAACAAAACCAAAATAAAACCAAAATACTACTCTGCAAAAATTTAAAAAAATGCATATTCAAGCTTTATACCTCTGGATCTGACTGTAATGGTCGTATCTTGGGAAAACATATACCTTTTAGAGTGAAACGAAAAGTGTTCTTGACTGAAATGAGTGCTCCAGATGCAATGGAATAGTCCTCTTAGCCCATAAATGTATGGAAATGATAGGAAGTGGAGATGAGGCAACTTGGCTTCACGATCTCAATCTACAACAGTAGCGAGTCTTCAAACAGGCTCTGATACCATGTTCGACAACACAAGTATTCCAACAGAGGATGAAAAACTTCAGTAACCACTCACATAACCAGATCAAAGATCAACACACTGATGTTTTTACGTGGTAAAACCCCCATGGGGAAACATCCACGGCCCCAGCCAACGCGACCACTTGGAGCAGTTTATTAATGTAAAGAAAACGATTACAGAGAGATTTTACAAGAGAGTTTCTCACAATCGATCATCGACAAATGAGCCTCCATGATATTTAAATAGAGATCATGGACCAATCAAGTGTTAAGACATGAATCAATGACCGTTAATATCGAGGAGAGTATGAACCATCAGATCACTCTATGTCGGGAACATATCATGACTGTCAGATTTCCTAACTACAAATGCATACTAATGCATACTAAAGAAATAGACTAGAATTTTTTTTTTTACCTAACGACACAATAGAACAATTAGATCTTACTAACTCCTAAGTTTCTAAATATCCTAACAGCGTGTCACCCGATCTGAGTGATTGTGATTTCATGACTTTGAGGTTTGAGCATGGAGCACAACGTGAGTTCTTGAAATGTGAAATCGTGACACGCCTGAGAGTTGGGCCCATGATCACAACCCATGGTCATATGGAAGCAGGGCCATAAAGAAAGGGAAAGCACCTATCAAGCAGTAGGCGGCTGATATTGTTCAAGGAAGTGATCCTGGCCATCAAGATCAAAGAAAATATGACTGTCAATATAGATGGGTCATTTTGTGGTATCAAACATATGGGGGATGCGTAAGGTCATGGCCCAAGGTTGCGTGGAGTGATGGAGAGGAGTTGCACCAAAGGATGAAAGCGCTCATCTTGGTCTCATCAGAAGATCTGCGTGATTTAGAGGCGCTGGGCTTGACTCAGAAGAGTCGTTAGCATCTCCTGGGGCATTCATGGGTGTCAGGCCCCATCCTAATCCCAATGAAAGTAGTTAATGGAAATGGGGGAGGTTTTTGAAACCTCGTCTCACCCCATAAATGGAAATCATGGAAGAACTAGTCGTGAAGGCAAATTGTTAGCCGAAAGTTCCCCTGTCAACGGATTCTCTTGCAAAGCCCATACTGAGCTGAGATCACGTCTGACAAAAGAATGCAATTGCAGACTGGCAGAAGAATATGTAGAACAAAGATTTGATTGTAGTGGTCAGGTCACATTTCTGGTGGTGGAAACTGTTCTAAGTATAAATACTCAGTTTTGATATTTTGTTAAGGTCAATGGTTGAGCTAAGCTCCCGTATTGTAAAGTTTTAATGAAGCCTCTGGTTCTCTGGTTATGTGTTACCATTTGAGACTTCTTGTCTAATGATAGTCAGCTTTCTTATCATCTCTTTTGCTTCTAATATTGAAGAATCAGGCATGGGTGATCCATTCGAGTTGTTGTGAATGTGTTGTAATGTTTATTTGATTGCAATATTGTTATGACATTTTTAGTTTCCTGAAGTTTTGGGTTCAAGAGGATCTTGTATTCGAAGCTTTTCATCCTTAGGCCACTAGAAGACCCAATGTACATAGTAGACCTCTACATTTCCTCACTAATTTTTCCCCCTACTCACCCTTTACTACAACTTACTGACTGAAGTTAAAGAAATACCTCACTTTCTCATGCATTGTCTGGTTCGGATTTCTGAGTTAAAGAAATATTGTCTTGAGTCTGTGCCCATTTGGCCTCCTTTTATTTATTCATTGTGACATACAAACTGATGGGTACTGGGCTTACCTCTGCTGCAATCCAGAGGTGAATTCTAGTGCCAACTGACATAACCAAAGGTGTCTGAAATGAGTGCCACATGTCATCATGAGGGCCGATTTCCAGGTGGCATGTGCCACGTATCGTCTTGAGGAAGGACCTACGTGAAATGAACTTGGGCACTTTGGGACTTCGATCTTCAGATGATTTGACCATGATGTCACTATCACTGACATGGCACCGGTGTTTCGACATTCGATATTTGTTGAGTGTTGTGCTTGGAAATCCCCAAAGGATGATAGCCGAAGTGATGCATTGGTTTGACGTTCAGGATTTTTTGGATGTTGTGCTTGGAAATTTTGACACCAAAGTCACAGAGTGACTTATGTGTGACTCTTGTGATTAAACCTCACGTGTGTTTGTAACCCCAAATGTGCGAGAGCCATTGATCTGATCAACCTGTTGGATCTCCACCATTGAAATTTAACTTGTCTATTTTCAAAATCCAGGTCCGAAAATGACTTCTTTGAATTGTTGTGTTGTGTTCTATGGAAGCTTACTGTGCATACAAAGGACTTGGTGGTGCTATATGTCTCCTATGCACATAAAAGAATTGGTGGACCTGCTGCATGCTCAATTAGTGGAAAACATGATGACAAATGTTTTGAACCAAATCATGACATGCAATTATCCTTCAAGAAAACAAAACAAAAATTCGCAAAGAATCAATCAAGAAAGATAATGATAAAAAACCAAGTCATTTAGAGAGGGAAACCGACTTAACCAACCCGAAGATAAATAATTTTGATGAAGGCATAGGGAAAAGAGGAAGGAGGGGCAGGGATGCAAACTTAGGTCTCAATAGGTTGTCTTGAGGTTTCCCATCTTTGCTCTATCGTTTTTTCTGTGGGTTGGGGCTGCCCTTTCCCTGCTTTTGTTGCGAGGGGTTCCCCAGACCCAAACTGTCGCGTCTTTTATTTAAGCTTGTGCTCGATTTTGACGACATATCTATAGGCCATGCCCAAGGATGAGATGTCCAAAAATTCCATTTCTATATGGATGTATCTATGTAGACCACTACGGTACTTGAGCAACAGATGTTGCCTAGAATATTTGATACCCAGCTTGGTGCACAAGGTATGGAAGACATTGGTGAAATTTGGCACTATTTGTTCTCTTTCCTGCCGCAGTGTGGTCCGTCTTGTATACAAGTCGTCATAATTTCCAACAAGGTAGTATTTTTCCTTAATAGCATCCTTGAAAGAACCCAATTGGGTGCAATTGAAAATAATGTGGATCCCTCTATTTCCTTTTACTTGCATAAATTATCCCACCAATGTTTGACATGGGGGACAACCTTGAGGAGTGCAAATGTAATATTTTCTCTATCAGAAAAGTTGTGGACAGAAAAATACCCTTTTAGAAGGTTTAACCATTTATCTACGACATCCACATCTATTTGACCTTCAAATATAGGAATATAAAAATTGATTTATACCTTGAAGGGGGTGGTGCCTCCGCTTGATGTGGATGCATCGCTTGTCGACAACTGTTGAAGGATTTGTGCAAAGATGTCCATCATCTCGCTCCTCTATCGCTCAAGGGTTTCCTCGAGAGTTTTTTTGAAAGTATATCCTGTCCCATCACATTTCTTTCCACCTTCCATGGGTAGTTTATTGGGCATGTGAGAGGAGGTTTCCTCAAGAGAAACAAGATTGAGACCCAACTCTCTATACCCTGACCGCATTGGGGACATGCATTAATAAAATGACAAGGAGAAGATCGCTCTGATACCACTGATTCAGATTTAGGAGTGGAACGAAATGACACCACATATTTATAATATTAACATAGAGACACAGTGAACAATAATAGAGATACAGTAAAAATTTACTTCTAATAAATAATAAATATGATGAAACTGTAAAATGCACACTGAAAACAAGCTTGCTAGAATGGTGGAAACTTATCTTTGAGAAGAGATGTGATGACTATGCTCATTCGCAAGAAGATGAGTACAATGAGGTTCTAAATGAATTTTTACAATAAACATGAATTCCAAAACCCTAGACATCCAAAAATCTAACCCTAGGAGATGAAGCACCAAAATTCATGTGATCCCTGTTGGGGTAAGTTAGTACATCAACTTCCTGGGGTCGTAACATTTGCATATGATCTCCGTTTTGAGCGCACGATAGATCGTTGGAAAGGTATTGATGAGGGGATTAATTTAGGGGGATCAATTAGAGCCTTGGGCTATCATTGAGGTGAAATATCATGAAAAAGAGATGTTTAGGCCCTCAAAATGGCCCCAAAAGTTCAGGAATTGAAAAAATGCTAAAAATAGTAAGTTGACAAAAAAAATGTTTTGAGTGAGTTGGAAAAGGTGGGTGGCCACCAAGATCCTCCTAGATCAATTATCATCGCAAAATTGGAGACCGAGGTTCTCGAAGGTTACCAACAAAGATACCACTGTATTCTAGCAACGTTGACATATTCAACCTTCCACAAGGGAAGGAGGTCTCACCTGACATGTAGCCGAGACTTGTGTGAGGTGAAGTGAATCAAAGAGGATGCATAATCAGGTTTGGTGCAACATAATGTACATTCATGCTTGAACATACAAATAATTGTATAACTAATTTTCTAAATCAACATAATCATGAGATTAACCAGGTTGCGCAACATACATAAAAGTCCATATATTGGAGATAATGGCTAAATACCAAATACACAGTACAAAAGTAATTGTGAAATGAAGAAACTACATAGTCATACACATGATAACCAAAAAATTAGGGCCTAAACGATCTTTTATATTATCAATATCTCAGAATTCATGATCCCATGAGTACATCCTTCTTATCATAGCTTATACATCACACTCCATGTTCCAATACCTACTACAAACTCTATCGATATTGCACAAGAACAATTATTCCCACAAAATCCATTACAGTAGCTTATCACACCAGACCCAATAAAAACAATGGAGATATATTGATAACAGAGAAAGAACAACAACAATACTAGAACCAAAAATATAATAACATAGAATATGACCAACAACCAACCCTTTCCCATTACATATTCCCATATTTCTAGTTTTCCCTCAAGTACTTCTTGACTTCTTGATTCCACTCAAGACTGTCAGTCCTTGCTGTTAGGTGTGACCAAGCATAAAAAACAAGCTCAATGTGTTGTAGAGGAACAACATGAGTGATTTCTTTGGGGATATCAGGAATGACCTTTCAAAAGGTAGGTTAGACATGCATGAACTTATCAAACACAACAACAGTTGTAGATTTGGCTTGCAAAAAGAAACCATGTTCAAATTCTATAGTAGAAGCGATGATAGATGTGACATATTACAATTGTTGCGTTTTCTATTGGAGATCATCGTTGGAACTTTCAACTGAAATGACCCTCTATTCTAGTTGATTGGTTGAATCCCAAATAATATGTAATGTTTACGGTGTAGCCCAAGTTGCAAGCTCACCACTGGTAAGAGAGGGATCCAAAGGTAGTCTGGATGCAAGAGGGAGGCCACTGGAAATAGAATGCTTGGATATGATGGGGCTAGCTGAGGTGTCTCTGAAACTATGTATAATCCAATCTTGGACCTCTTGCGGTAGTGTGGCAACAACCTCTGTTTTCTCCAGGCACATGTACATAATACATCGACATTGGCATGGGTCCTGTAACATAGGTGGAATGTGATCCTTGAACAAGCTCATGATGTGAGATGAATGGGTATCATACTAAGTATCCAACTGGTCTTGTGGAGGGTCTTGGTCCATCAGAATGTGTGTCTCTATTCCTGTTTCTATCTTTGAAAGGATAATAGTTTCTAGTTTCATCTCCAGGGAGACTTCACTCTGCAGAACCTAGGGAACATAGGATGGTAGTGGAATGATGGATTCAGTAGTTGAAACATAGGTGTTGATAGACTCTGGAAATATGGAGTTGAAATGGGTGTGATCAGGGGATGATGGAATTGTGAATGGGACATCAACGAGTAAGGTATGCTGCTTGCTGGTGAATTCCTCAATAACAAGGGTAGATTTTTTCTTCACTGGGGGGTCATCAATGATGGTTATTATAGGGACTAGGGAGGGAATGGGGGTACTGGTGCATATTGAAGGGGTAGAAGTATGGGTTAGAGGTGGAAGGGAAGAAATGGAGTGGCATTAGTGAAAATGGGGTCAATGGAGGACTTGGAGGGAGAATCTGTGCGCTGCTTTTTCAAGGTAAATGTAGAAGCAAATAATTCATGTAAATGCTTAATTGAAATAGTGGCATCATCTAGAATATAGGATAATGTAATATTCACCATCCCCCCAGGTTATTCTTCCTCTTACCCTTCGTCTTCCCCTTCCTCTGAGCTGGAAGGAATCCTGTCTCACTTTGTTGAGATGGTCCCTGCACTAGAGTTCTGTGGAGGATATGACCATTGCATGGTAGCATGCATCATGTAGGAGACACCTGACTTATTATTTTCGAAAATGACACCTGACCATTAGTTGAATTCCTTGGCCAGACAAAATGGTAAAGGTTTCATATGGAAAATAACTGAAGCAACTCCAAGAGGTCACACAAACGTATGATCATGATTCATCCTAAACCAAATGTTGTGAGTGTGTTGATTGAGCAACAATTGTGGGATTTTTGGTCATTGTGTTGCGGCGATGAGGTCATTATACCACTATAAAAAGGACGTAGTGTAATCTGTTTCATTGGTGGTCACAATGTGAATATTCTAGGGGACAAAGTGTTTAGCAATGCGACTATTAGACGTGCGAGATATGCTGCGACCCTGTGGCGGATGCCACTTCCACATAAATAATGCTACTAATAAGTAACCATATATGAAGTACCCAACCTTATCATGCTCATCCACGCAATCTTGGAACATTTATGTGAGAAAATATTTACACCAATTCAATGGTGCGCCATTTTTGCTAAATTATGCTATTGTTATGGCATAACGGGTGCACTGGTTTTTCATGTAATTCTTCATTAATTTCCTAGAAATAAAATAGCAGGCCATGCAGACCTACTCATTATATATCAAAACAATTTTCACTTCGTGACCTCCTTTCCTAGCTCCGTATTTGTCATATAGGCTAATTTCACCCTTTTTTCGACAATGCTTCTTAGAGCCTTGGAAGACGTTTGTAACATCCTGCCCTTCCATGGACAACCCAATGAGCTTATGAATTTCCTTGACATGGATGGGATAGTCCTAGTCTAACCATAAGGTGCTTTTGTTCACCCCACTAATGAATAATTTCGTGCAATGACCGACTTCTCTAGTAGTTCTAAATACTGGTAGGTCGCAAAGACTCATCAAGGTAGAATCCCACATTGGTATGTACTCAGGTATCCACTACCACTTAAACTGTCCATCCGAAAATGTGCTACAATACATAAATGAATGAATAGCCATCTATGGAAATAGGGAAGCATCTGTGAAATAAAGTTTGACTAGCTAAGTTTGCTTGACCTTCCCATGGAGATCACCCTGACCTATAACACATGGATCAATAAATTACTTTGGAATAGTAGTTTTGGGAAGGGCTCCCCAACCAGCAGTGTGGACCATCGTAACATACCAACATTGGTAGACAAAGTGAACTGGTGGACGAAGGCATGGGCTCACAGAGTTCTCAGGGGGCTCCAAGACTGAAGATACAAATAACTTGATTAAAACACGATATCGATGAGCAGTAGGAAAAGGGAGAGTTTATAGGAAATGCCAGGGGGTGGTGATGGAATTATCAACCATTAAGAGAGATAACATGGAAAACATTTGTCATTAATGTTGAACATGACGACTAGACACAACCAAATGTACGAGGCCCTTTGGGAAGTTAAGAGAATAAGTAGAAACATGGTGTATGGATACCGGGGTGAACGAGAAAGTAATGGTCTCACTAACGATCACCTATAAAAGTAACAATAGCTACGAGGATGTAAATGAATTTGACTAACGATGACAAGATGAAAACAAAAATGTATCAACGACATTCAACTACCACAATGACAGTGATAGGGCACGACTTTCAAACTTGGAAAATACGAAATATGAAGGGATTTGATTGAGACACCCCCTGACCACAAAGTTGATATCCATGCTGGACAATTTGATAGGGACAACTAGATGTTAGGAGAAGTGACAATAAGGCACGCCACCAATTTATTGATGAAAATGGAAAACAATAACTAATGAAAAATCCTACCTACTGCATGCACTCGAACGTACAGGAGAGCTGCGCAATTGCACTTACCGAGCAAAAAAGTAGGGCTTAAGGTGCACACCATTCACCCATCTAGGACGAAGAATACCATCTATTTTTGTGATCCTAACAACACTAGATTCAAATATTTCGACAACTATAAAAGGTCCCAACCAATGCATTTGTAGCTTCCCTGGATGTTTTTGATACTTGCTGTTGTATAACAGGACTTGGTCACCTTGCATGAATGACTTATGCTTGATATGTTTGTCATGCCAATTTTTTTTCTGGGCTTTCTCCACCGTATGATGAAAGTCAGATAAAAATATAGCTTCTTTAAGTTCCATTAGTTCCTCAACTTGTGCAGCGATGGATTCATCGTCGGTCATCTTAGTATATTGTGCAATGAAGAAACTCAAAGTTATAGACTGAGATGGAACTACCGCTTATCATCCATATACCAATTGAAATGGGGTGTACCTATGCAATTTATTTGTAGTGATTCTGTAATCCCATAACACAACTGGAACTCTCTCATCCCAATCATCTTGATTGACACAACATACTTTGTTTAAGCCCCTTTCTAATATCTTGTTTAATGCTTCCACTGCTCCATTGGCTTGTGGATGATAGGGAATTCTCCTATAATGCTGAATAAAAAATTATCTTGTAAGGGTCATGATAGTCTCACTAATAAAATGAGCTCCTTGATCACTGGTCAATATTTAAGGATAACCAAACCTGGTAATTATATTCTCAAAAATAATCCATGTTGTTGAGTCTACAGAGAAATCCCAAACAACTTCTACTTCAACCCAATGATTCAAGTAATCAGTTGCAATGATAATGTATCATGCCTTTGAATTCTTGACATGGGGGTTTATTAGACTAATGAAATCAATAACCCACTTTTCAAAGGCTTGAAGTGCTTAGACAGGGCATAAAGGTAAATGATATCGATGTGATGGTTTACCAACCCATTGACATATGTCACAGGCCCTGACATAATATATGCAATCCTTGAACAACATCAACCACCAAAATATTGCTTGTAATATCTTTTGTGAAGTTTCCTTTTCGCTGTCATGTCCTCCTGCAACTCCACTATGACACTCTCACAAAATATTTGATCTATCATGGTCAAGCACACAATGTCTGAGGATGTTATCCAATCCTAAATTGTACAAGTGTCTTGCAATCATTTGATAGTCTACTTCTTGAACCATTATGTGTTTCTTTTGAGTTGCAGAATAACCTTTAGGTCAGACACCCATGCTCAGAAAGATGACAATGTCAAATAAGTAGTCATGAATAGTTTCAACTTTGAAAAGAGATGCATTTGGGAGCTGATCATCTATAGCTCCACCACTCTCTCCTGATTCTATTCTAGATAAATGGTCTGGACCCATGTTTAAATTTATTGGATTAACAATGAAATCAAAAGAAAACTCCTGAAACAACAATAACCATCGACAAATTCTTCCCTCTAACACAGACTTATTAATAAGATATTTCAAAGCAGAGTGATCTGTAAATAATTTGATGTGACTTCCTAGCAAATAATGTCTAAACTTTTGAAAATCTTAAACTATTTCTGAACCTTCCATTTTAGTTGTAGTGTAGTTGTGTTCATCCTGAGAAAGCTTTTTGCTAGCAAAGTAGACAATATGGTACATATTTCCTACACTAGGTTGCACAAGGATTTCTCCCAACACAATACCAGAAACATCAATATGTACATGAAATTCCACTCGCCAATTCGTATAGATGAGGATATCAGAAATGCTTAGATTTTATTTAAGGGTATCAAAGCCTTGATTGCATTTTGGATTCTAGCTAAAAGCCTCAGATTTATTTAGCAATTTTTCCAATGGGGTAACTATGCTTGTGTAATTTATGATAAAACTGCGATAATAACCCGTGTAACCTAACATTGACCGCAATTGTTTGGTAGTTGTAGGAGGAAACATATTCAATATCACTGCAAATTTTGTAGGATCAACTAGCATTCCTTCCCTACATACAATATGTCCAAGCAGATTCCAAAATGGTACAGAAAAAATACACTTTTTCAAGTTTAGGGAAATCTGTAGCTGTTTGCAGTGATCAAACATCATCCATAATAGATCTATGTTCTCCTTTAATAGGTTGTACATATTCCAATTATCCATATAGACTTCAATAAACTTGTGAATGAATTCGTGGAATGTTTCAATCATTATCCGAGAGAACACTGCTGAGGAATTATTGAGCCCAAAAGACATAACATTATAGGAAAATGATCCCCGCTCGGCAGTGAATGTAGTCTTTCTCTTGTCTTCTATTGCAATTCTAACCTAGTGATATCCAAAAAATCCATTTGTAAAAGAATAAGCTTCATTCCCCACTACTTGATCCAGGAACTCATCACTAAAGGGAGTGGGAAAAGGTTCATGTACATAGGAACCATTCAAGCTTGTGTAATCCACACAAACTCTTATATCCTCAATACCTTTCTTGATCTGTATTAAAATACGATTGATCCATTCAACCTCATCCACATGCAAAATCAACCTAACTGCTAAATTTCTATCAATCTCCTTCTTCACTTTCTCTTTGACTCTAGGGTTCAAGCGATATGTCCTATGTTTGATGGGTTTTGAGTTAGTATTTATCTCTATATTCATCTCCCCTAAGTCTCCCTTAATACCTTTTAGTTCTGAAAATATTGTAGGGAATATGTCCTCATATTTCCGCAACAGAGTTGTTGGCCCTTGACCAAGTTTTGGAGAACCTTGGTCACGTTTGACCAATTTTGGGACTTCGACATGATGGTAGAAGGCGAAGCAGAGATCGCAGGATCTCAGACCCTTCTTAGGGAATTTTTGGATTTAGGTTTTATGTAATGGGTATGGGATGTCAGGCCATGGGTTTACCCATGTTTAGGCCCTTTTGTAATGTATAAATAGAAAGTTAAAGAGGCATTCACTAGATCACTTCACTCTATGAAAAGCTTAGAACAGATGGAAGAAGACCTAGTGGAAAGACAAGTAGGGAATATTTCCGAAGCCATTCAACAACTCCAATAGAGGATAGAAGAACTGAAGTTACAAGTAGTGACAAGCACTCTGTAGGAAGTGCGAGACCAGAGAGAAGAAATTGCCTAAAGCATAGTCCATAGAATCAAGGCATTAGCCTTAGAATGTAAGCAGCTTATCAGTCAAAGTGGGCAGACTTACGAGCACATTGTAGAGGACCCTAAACTAAGGACACTAGAGTCACAACTTTAGGAGGTCAAGAAACAAGCAACAACAGTGCAGGCGTAGTTGAAGCCACTACTAGCAGTTGAGAGGATGAAACAATCCCAAGAATAGTGCACAGTTCAACAACAAGTCCATGACATATAGAGTAAGGTCATGGAAGTGACTCAGCAACTCCAGCTAGTGCAGGATGCAACTTGCATACTTTTTGAAGAGATTGAAGGCTGAGGTGTAGAACTGGAACAAGTGGCCACCACAGTGGAACAATACTTGGAAGGACCTGTGACAGAGAAGGTTATTCAAGAGTTTTCAGAGCATGAGGCTCTGTCGAAGCAACAGGTTGAAGAAGCTCAAGCCAAGATCGAGGCATTTGAGGCAAAGTTACCCATATTAGAGTGAATCTGGACAAGTCACAGGTGAGTGTTGGGGGCATGTTGGCCCTTGACCAAGTTTTGGAGAACCTTGGTCACGTTTGACCAATTTTTGGAATTTGACAGGTTGGTCGAATTCAGAGCGCAAGGAGAAGCAGAGATCACGGGATCTCAGCCCCTTCTTAGGGAATTTTTGGATTTAGGGTTTATGTAACGGGTATGGGATGTCAGTCCATGGGTTTACCCATGTTTAGGCCCTTTTGTAATGTATACATAGAAATCTAGGTGATGTAAGTAAGGGAGACTCTTGGTGAGAGACCTAAGTGTGTAATGTGGCTGGTGAGCTAAGTGCGAACAATTGTGGATGCTTCATGCATACTGTGTGTTAAGAGCTTGTAGAGATAAGTGCAAGTGATTGTAAGAAGCTTGTGTGCATATTATAAGAAGGCTCTATGCTTAAACCTAGCTCAGGGAAGGAGGATTTGGCGAGGTGCGTGCAGATCTCCTATCCTATGCGGAGTGGGTTCTTGAGGATTCGTGCTTATAGAAGATTGAAAGAATACAATGAAGAAGATAAGAGTTGGTGGACGTAACCCCAAATTGGGGTGAACCATGTATATCCTATGTTGTGGTTGCTTTGTGCATTATAGTTGTTATGTTGTTGATGAGATTTATGCTTAGTGTAGTGATATATGCTAGATGCATTTGATATAGTAGCTTAGTGCTTAGTAATGTGACTGAATGCTATATCTGATCTATTTCTATATGATAAGTTCTTAGATGTATTATATCTTGTTGAATAATGTGATGTTATGTAATTAGGGTTCCGATCTGCGATGTGAATATGGGTTAAATACTGATGAATGTTAACTTCTAAGTGCTCTGTTAGTGTAGTAATCACAAATTTGTGTCCCAGCTAGGTTGTAGACACTTGAGTCCTGCAACCACCCCTGCCTCTACCTTGGGTGAGACTTCACCTACTTTGAAGGTGTTGCTGAAAGGGCCGATAGTTAGGGTTTTGTTGGTGCACTGTTGAAGCATTAAACCCTGGGTCTACCCCTGTGCCAACAAGAGATTGTATCTCTGTCATGATATGTTCATCCCAATAATCCCCTATGGATGCTAGCTTAGGGTGATCCTCACTCCCTATGTTTATTTTTCACAACCTTAGGTGTTTCAAATAGGAACTATTAACATCATCTGAATTAGTGTCTCTAACATCTCTAGTTCCTTTAGATTCTTTAAATGTCAAATGACTAAGGTCCTATAGGTTGTTGAGATCTTATGGGTATGTATTAAACTTACTATAGACCATGGATATTTATGCAGGGGATGGATAAAGGCTATGATGAAGTAGGTATTCATGATCAGAACATACTATAGGTGGATGTGTGGGCTTAAATCCATCAGTAAAGAGCAATTTATTAATTTGTTGTAGGATTATGGTGAATTCAGGAGACTTACCTGAAAATGAGAAATCGTGGAAGAACTAACTTTGAAGGATGTCCCAGCAGGAATTTTGTCTTCTATTCTCTTCATGCATGTACCAAGCATTTGGAATTCATCCCAAAGAATGAATGAAATGATGCACAAAAAAATGAGAAGGAAGTTGCACAACTTTCCATACCTTAATACAATGCGCAACATGCTCCTGTGGATCCGACAACCCATCATACATTTTTAGAGGCAAATTTTGATGATTCAGCTTCTGGTCCTTAATCGACTGGATGACTTGCGATGGAAGGATAGAAAAATATTGAATAATTTTTTTTACCTCATCCTAAGAAGTCAAAGTTTCCTTATGCATGGCCCACCACCTAGCTAGAGATGATTTCAATGCAATATCAAGTACTAATATTCTTTGTTCTTCTTCAACTTTTTCTTCCAGATCAACTAGAAAGCTATGTAAATATGAAGTGCCATCATAAACAAGTTGTTCTCTAATCTTTGTTCCAACCCACCTAGTCACTCTAATATTTGCACAATATCTTGAAAAGTTTTCATACCTTGTTTCCAATTCTCAAAAGTTTCCTTTGAATATTCACTTGCAGACTGGATGCTCCGCCAAATTACTGATTGATCTGTGGTAGGGTTAATATAGTATACCCATTTTCTTGTAGTCAGAGGGTAGACTTGATCTAGGACATCCTGTTCCATATTTTTCGTCATCTGGATCAATATATCGAGGACCTTGGTAAGGGTATAGAGGTTGGGTTACTTTCATACCATCCACTTCAAAGGTCATGAGTTCCTTATTGAGATCTATAACAATGTAATTCTCATATACCCAGTCAATACCCAATATAGTTGGGTACAAATCCTTCTTCCCAATTATTTTGATGAGCTCGAAGTCTGCTATTGTTTTAACGCCAACTAATTCCACTTCAATGTTTTGCAGCCTCCTAAGAGGATACATATAGTACTGATTGGCCATTTGTAGTTGAATAGGTGAATAGATGATCTTGGGTTTACCCATGGATTCCCAAGTATTATTTGGTAGTATGTTGTAATGTACCCAACCACCAAAGCTGGAAATGCCACATAGAATTATAAATTATGATACCATTACATTAAATAATGAATTCTACATTTGAACATAATTAAGCAGAATTAATAACAACATGTATGCAACAATAACAATTCATATATATAATTTAACAACAGAGGTTCCATGTCAAAATATCATAATTTCACACACAATAATTGAAATAATCACATAAATGACACTTATCTAAGGAAATAAACACCAACTCCATGCAAAAATTCCACGTTCCTCCCAGCCTTAGACAACACTACTCATAACTCTCAGCAGTGGGTCACCCTGAGCTGGGGAAAAATTCCACCAGGACAAAGGGTTTCCAACCCAAGATAAGGTATCTTAACAACATATAAACTCAGAAACAAGTTCCTACTCAAACTAACAACGTACAATGTGTCATTCCCCACATGCCTATCCCACCCTAGGAAGTGTGCCCCTCCTTTTCACAACAATCTTTCGGTTGCCCCACTTCCCTTTCGAGGCTTCAGTAACATGTCAGATAGGAAATATTAGAACCCTGTAGCTGCAATTTGGCACCTTGGGAAATAAATTCCCAAGATTTATCTCTCCCGAAGAGAATTCTCATAGGCCTAACAACTCTCTTCTTCAGTCCTACGGATGTGACAACCCGCTTCTTCAATTCAACTCTTGAGCTAAATAGTATACACACATGTTCCTTGTTACAATCTAGTACCATAAGGTATGATTCCCAACTTCCTCCCTCCAAGAATGATAATAATCCCCGAAAAAATAATGATAATCCCTCCTTCACACTATGTCCCCAAATATATATATGCATGTGTATTTTAATTCACTTGGAAACCAAGGGAATCCCTTGTCCCTACTTTAGAACATAGGATATATTCATATCCATTACTTTAGCTTTAAGGAATACTAATATAATATTCCATTGGGATTAATCCGCCTATCTTAGCCCTTTTCCTATAATTTATCCCCCCTTTCCCTTCCTAGTGGAGTTTATCCCTCCATACTCATTTGTGGGTCAATCTGCAACAATGATGTAATTTATTAATAATATGAGTTGTTGTGTCCCTTTCGTTGCTTGAATGAGCAAAAGAGGGGCACTTGCAAGTCTAGTTGGGTCTTTCTAGACAAGACAGGAGTTAGTATATGAATCAAACAATTCAATCAAATGAAATAAACAAACAACTAAGATAACACCAACTAAATAAATAACTAAAGAAATGAAACTAAAATGCAAGAGGGAATTATAACCAAAACTAATCAAACAAATGACCAATAATCATGCCACCAATGGAGAAGTATATTAATGGGAAAACACCATAGAGAAAGGGGGACTTGTGGATCCCCTCTTCCTCCTTGGGAGGGCTCTTGAGTCCCCTATGTGAGATCTCTTTTTACAAACGGTAAACTAGAAAGAAAATGGTGAAGAAATCCAAGCTTATTCCTTCAAGAGGTAAGGTGAATAGCTTAATGAGATGTTTCTAGTATGCTCCAAGAAGAAAATAAGTTTCTTGTAGGAGAACATAGGCATCATAAAAATACAATGAGATTCTTGAATTCTAAGTGCACCCATGGCATCCATTTATAGCTTCCCTTTGAGGTAATATCAAACCAGTATTTAGTGTGAAAAAGGGTCCCTTTAGGGCACCCTTAGGTATTTGACCAACCCCCCACTCGAATTAAGCTCGGATTTGAGGGTCAAATCAAGTTGGGAGCTGGTCCAGAAGTGGGTGGGGGGATGAAAGGAACCATAAATGCAATGTTCACAGGTTTGCAGATTTTCTCATACACAGTCGCACATATGACGCATTGTGCGCTCTATGGGCTTCTTTGGCCCGCGTACCGTGCGTGCACTTCCTTTAGTGGTTTAGCCCATGTCAATTTTTTGACCAGTTGTATAGTTTTTGCCTCTTGGAAAATGATTTATTGGTGCTGTAGGTGCATTAATAGGTGTTTGGAGATGCTGCATTCCTGTAACCATTTGCAGATGAAATTTCAGTGATAACAGATGCCCCCTGATGTGTGAGGTTAGGAGCATATGTATAGATGCAATACATCAATGTTTCTTCTACTGAGAGTACCATTGTAAGAAAGAGTGATGAGAGGAACTGCAAGAGTGATCCATTGGAGGGAGTGGGGAAAATGTGGGATCAAACCTTTCTCTAGGTCAGAAAAATAAATTCTGTATACAAATGAGGTGGGCATGCCCCATGCTTGTGTCATGTAAATAAGAAATGTATGACAGTAACTGAGGCTGTATGCTGATGTAGATAATTGCAGCACCCTCCAGGGAGGTTTGATAATGACACATGACAATGATGATGGTGAACATACTCTGAACAGAGGCAAGGACAACTGTAGGAAGTTTTGATGACTCATAGGCATTGATGGTCTGACAAATTCAGAGGTCTTCGGCTAGTATAAAACAACTGCAATAGTCGCAAAGTAAGACCCACTGTAACATGAGATTATGTTGAAGTCAAATTTTAATGGGGTCAATGACAACAGAGAGCAATGAGGGTTCTCTCTGTTCCATCTGAGACTCCTCATTGTAAAGGTAATGAGAGTCAAGATACTGTATCCCTTTTGGAAACTGTGTTGATGTTGACATAAAGGGAGATGCGATGCCAAGAAGCAAAAGGGCTTCATGAAATATATTGGATAAGATCAGGAACTGATAAGGAACATGTACAAATTCAAGATGTGGTGAGATGTAAGACTACCCTTGGTTGGGGATATATGTGAAGGATAAGTGGCAACAATTGTGAAACTGGATCTAGCGTCAGGGGGACGACTAGACGTGGGTTAAATTGCGACAGAGGTGTGACAAGGTGGAAAAACACATAGATCAAGGGTACATGGACTGTGGGATACTCAGGGTTTATGGATGATGTGAACAGGAGTAGAAGATAATGAATGCCCCAACCAAGGGTAACATGGGTTGATTTTCCAGGAAAATAAGGTTGCCAAGCGCGACAACAAAAAGCTATGTAAATTCTGTAAACAAAGGTTTTTTACAATGACCAAATGAATAAAGAATAATTTGGGATGAGTGTACAGATACAAAAATGGGTGCCTGAGTGAAAGATGGCTTGGCCTGTGAGAGCGCAACGTGCATGGAGAACGGGTGGAGGGTGGGGGCCCCATGGGTGGGTTTCTGTATGAGGTAAATGAATGGAGGACAATCTGTAGATGGAAACACTGACTGTGGAGGAAATGGAGGATTAATGATACTATAGAGGCACAGTCAAACGTGAACTGTGATGAGATAACCTGGGAGTCCAGTGGGAAAGCTAGAAAAATGAGGAGAAGGAGTATGTGACTGATTCTCGAAAATACATAAGACTATCAGGACTCCCATCCCCAGGGGGTGAAAGAAACATGAGTGTCAAAGTGCCAAGGGAGACTATGAATGGGAAAACTCATGTGGGGAAGAGTGCTACCAGGTGACAATACCAAAATGTAGTGGAGGTGATAGTACTGCAGAGCCGGATGTGGGGATCCTAGAGGTAAATGTCAGTGGGTGTGATTGGGAGAAGCAATTGAGATTCAGAGGGGATGATTACATGTTAGTGTTGATCATATACTTGAAGGGGATGTGCTAGGTTGTGATGACCAGGTACTTGCACACATTAAAAACAAATACCTGACGTGAACAATATCTGAAAATAAAGAACATATGACAGTTATTTGATAATATTGAACATGAGCATGCGTACCTGGATATGATGTGAGGAAAACAATTCTCCCCTATGGTCGAGTATGGATGGTGACCCAGGAAATGTGACTATGTAGGTGATGAGATCCTGATCCTATGGCTGAAGATGGACCGGAAAATGAAGACTCTGAGCTCTTGTAACTGAGCATGGAAGTTTTGAAAAAGGGACATTATATAGCAGTGGGGCCCACAATGCCACCTCATTTGTACCTGTGGCCATAGTGAGTTGACGAGAGGTTTTTCGAGGAGATTTGAAGATTATGGGAGTTCGAGTCGACTGATCCAGGATTTGCGAGAGCTAGGTTAATGGTCTCATCCTCCTGCATAGTAGAAAGGGTTTATTTTTTGGGTAGGGTCATACAGATGGCCGTACTAGGGGTTTTTGTAGGGGTGGTCCCACCAATGCATGGGAGAAGGAAGGATACTTGCGCTGATATGCACGTGTATAATTCTTTATCCCATGCATGATGTGCGGCTATGTTAAAAAAAACCATGCATGGTGGCATGTGAGTGGGAAAAAAAGGTGTGCATTGGGTGTGCGCATGTTCAAATTACAACTGTGCACTGTGCACAACTGTTTCTCATATAGCTACACACTAGTGCACAGCTGTGTTAATAACATGCGCACATGAATGTGCACCTGTGAGGGTGATAGATGCACATTGATGCACATCTATTTCTTCAAAAGATGCACAACTGTGCGAAGAACAGTCATGCATGTGTATGCACCTGTGGGGGGTGACAATCGCGCACTTAAGGAAAAGATGGGGTTTTGAAGAAAACTTGTATTTTTGAAGATTTTTTAATGATGATGATAGCTGATAAAGTGTCATTGGTGTGAATGCAGGTGATCAGATCAATATGCCAGTCCATTGGAGAGAGAGGGATTGGGAGCGCCTCAAGGAGGCAGTGAGAGAGGAGTTGGGTATACAAAGACTTTTGGTAGCCTGTGGGTTGCTGAAGTTCTTCGACTGCCCATTGATACAAGTGCATGAGTACCTGCTACAGTACTTGATCTATATGTGGACTACTGAGCTACAATGCTTCATTGTGCAGGGAGAGAGGTTGACATTCTTGGTGAGGGAGGATGTCTATTTCTTGATGGGGCTCCCTTTTTGGGAAATGGCCCTACCTACAGATCCCCAGTTGCCAGTAGATGTACACTTGGTAGACGTGGCACATAGGTATTGTTTAGGACCAAACATTATGTTAGGTTCGGTTGTCTACATCGAGGTGATGGATGATTTGTTGCATCAGTGTATCACAATGATGATTGTGAGGATCTATGAATCCTTAGCGACTCAGCGGATCAGTGGTGGTCAACTGAGTATTATGAGGAGAGTGTTGGATGGGGATTTCTTTGCTTGGGGGTTGATGTTGCATGCCAAGATGATGGGGAAGATTAACTAGTTTCAAACTACCAACTTTGATGAATTTTCCTTTAGATCTATCTTGGTGGCATGGTTTTTGGAGAGGGTGCCCATGTTGTGCCCTAGAGTGTTGCTGCCTGTGGTTGAGGCATGAGAGCCATGACTGATGCGATGGGCATCAATTTTTGTATGACATGGAGGTGGGGAGGGTGGCCACTATTTTACGACCACATTGGAACATGTGTGGCACTATATGCGATGAATTATACTATGGTTCCCATATGGTGGGATGGATTTCCGACATGACCCGGATATGGTGTTTCCTCCTCGAGAGGATTGGGATCAGAGAGGTATGTTGCTGTACTTTATGTTTTTGTGATTTTAATAGTATACAATATGTTTATATATGGATGGATGCTTATTCTATCATTGTTTTTGTTTGTGAATATGTGGGGCCATGAGGCCGAGAGGCGGAGTTGGTTGCAGAGCCGGCTCGTCAGGGGCCAGTGAGACCACCGCGGGTAGAGCCATGGGTGGGAGAGAGACATCGAAGGGATGAGGCTGGTGTGAGGTCAGAATATGAGACAAGAGCCGATCGAAGGTGTATATTTGACGATACAGGTGTAGGTCCCTTGCATGCGCCTTAGGGAGAGGCTGGCAAGGATTTAGAGGATTTCCACCACCGGTTGGAGGTGGTACTATAGGGAATTCTTGAGGGTAGGTGGTCCCACATTCAGGACAAGAGAGTCCTGGAGTAGTGTGTGGGTGGCCCTGTAGAGTTGTAGACCCTGATCCGCAGAGTAGATGTAGTGGGGGTAGCGATGACTGGACGACTGGCCCCCGAACCTGGAGGATCCCCAGCTGGTGGGGCACCTCCTGCAGATAGAGGACCCGGTGGTGGTGCTTTGGAGGCACCATGAGTTCCATGTTGTATTATTTTTGTATTTATATATGCCTACAAGCCCATTTTGTATAGGGTAGTGTGACACCCATTTTGTACCTATATGGGTGAGGGGGGCTCACTTCCCTATAGGCGATGTACATGTTGTACTTTTTTGTAAACATTGATGACACATTGATCTATTTATATATATGGATATACATGTTTGAGATCTTCGTGGTGTTACATGCGATGATATGTTGTGTTTTATGATGTCTAATCTATATGTTGTGACAGATGTTTTTGATGGCTTATGTATGTGTGATGGTGTCTTGATGTGATAAATGCCAATCTAATACTATGTTAGCCATGTTATCTGCTATTTGATTGAATTGTCGTGGACTATGTGTAACTGTAATGGAATTAAAATGTCGAGATAAGAGTCTAGCTTGTAGGTATTTGAGAAAGAGGTAAGGATCGCGGACACGGTACACATTGTTCAGCTGGAGGACAATAAGATGGGAATCTAATAAGACACTAAGGTAATGAATGTGGTGGTGAATGGATTTGGCAAGGAGGCCAATGACGGTTGCGCATTCTGCTTGATTGTTGGTTGCTAAGCCCAAACATATGCCACTGGAGTGGAGCATTTCATGTGAGGGGGTGTAGAGGGCCCAAGAGATCGAAGTGATATTTTGTGTCCAACGACTAGCTCCATCAGTGTAACCGATGTGGTAAGCTGATGGAGAATGCAACTGTGAATAACCCGAATTGGTGGATCAAACATAAGTCATGGAGGGACCAAAAGAAGACTAAAAAACTCTACAAATGTGTACGAAAAAAGAAAAATCCTAGTGTAGAGTGACTACGCTCAGGCATAAAACTTCTTTAAGTACAACCTGCTGACGGGTTCTTTGAGAGGATATCCTTTTGGAGAGGCCATGATGTATGCACCTTTAGTGAGGAAGTGTTGGACGATGTAGGGTCCATGCCATAATGACTCGAATTTCCCATGGCCGAAAGTATCGTGAGCCATATCATAGTCTAGGATGAGATCTCCTTCGTTGAATGAGTGAAGGTTGAAATGGTGGTCAATGGTGTCTTTAGACCATTTTTTAGCTGCCTCATTGTTATGTAATGAAGATCGATGATCTTCATCCAGTGACTCTAGGTTTAGCAAGCACTGCTCCATTGGAGCAGTGTCAGGTAATAGCTCGATGGTGGTTTGCAAGGTGGGAATTTCACACTAGATGGGGAGGGTGGCTTCAATCCCATGAGTGAGATGGAATGGTGTAAAATCGATGGCAGTTTTGATTCCGTGTGATAAGCCCATAATGCTGAAAACAACATATGGTACCAGTTGGTCTTATGTTTGTCGATAGTGTGTTGTAACATGGTTTTGAGGACTTTGTTAACAACCTCGACCTGTCCGTTGGATTGAGGGTAATATGGGGAGGATAACTCATGGGAGAAGCCTAACCTTGAGGAGATTTAGATGAAGATCTTGTTCTCAAAGTGTTTACCATGATCAGAGACTAACTGTAGAGGAAATTTGAAGCGGGTAAAGTTGTGATTGAAGAAAACACGTGCTACTGTGTCAGTGGTGTTGTTGAAGGTAGGCATGGCTTCAGACCATTTGGTGAAGTAATCTATGGCCACGACGATGTACTTGTGTCCATTTCTAGATGGAGGGTTGCAAGTATTAAAGTCTATGCCCCATTTGTAGAAGGGGTTGACAGTGATGACTGGATGTAGGAGAGCGAGTGGCGCTCATGCCTTGTGTGCATAAAGATGGAATTTGTTACATCGTTTGATAATGTGGATGTAGTCATGAAACAATGTGGGCCAACAGTATCCAAATCGAATGATTTTCTAGGTGGTGGACATCCCAGAGAGGTGACCACCACAAGCACCACTATGGAAATCGTTCAAGACTCTCTCTGCCTTGTCGATGTTCAAACATCGACGGAGTATGGTGTCGACCCCATGTTGGTATAAAATGTCACCGATAAGGAGGTATCGAGGGTCCTGATGGTGAATGCACTAAAAATAATCCCATGAAATATGAGGCCCAAACTTCTGTGTCCGAAGGTATACGAGAAGGTCTCCATGCTAAGGGTCATCTGATGGGATGTAGAAGAGGTGTTCGTCGAGAAAATCCATATTGATGGGAGAACTTGTATCGTTTGATGGAAACGCTAAGATGCATTCAACAAGAACAAGTGCTTTCTTTATTTTTGGAGTTGAAAAATCTAGGTCGTATTCCTGGAGGATGACGATCCATTGAGTGAATTTACCGTTAATTTTCCATTGACTAAGAAAGTACTGCATTGGATTAGAATCTTCCACGACTTTGGTAGTGCGAAGCAAGATATAATGACGTAGTTTTTGGACTGCAAGGAAAATTACGAGGGCGGTTTTCTCTTCATGATTATACTTCAGGGGTGGACTTGAAATATTTTTACTAATGTAGTAAATAACATGCTTGCGACCACCATCCCTTATTTGAACGAGAACTCCTACTACTGAGATGGCTGAGGCTGATAAGTAGAGGAGGTAATCGCGGTCATAGTTAGGAGGACTAATCAAAGGGGCATTGAAGAGTGCTTCTTTTAAATCATCAAAAGCGATTTGAGCATGTTCTTCCCATCGGAATGGGATATCATGACACAGTAAGTGAAGGAAACCATGCACATGGGTGGCGTAATATGGGACAAAGCATTGTAAAATTTTGCCTTTTCCTTGTAGGCTCTGCAGTTGGCACAAATTCCTAGGTGGGGGAATTTCTGTGATAGCTTGGACCTTGAGGGGGTCCACAAGGATGCCGTGTTGGGAAACGATGAACCCAAGGAGGTGTCCGGTGGTGACCCAAAAGACACATTTGAGGGGATTCCAACGGACATTGTACTTGTGACACCATTGAAATACAACTTGTAAGTCATCTAGATGTTGAATTCATTTCTTGGATCGAGCAGTGAGGTCATCCAAGTAAGCAAGGATGATGTGAGTGAGATCATGGAAAACATAAGTCATGGCCCATTGGAATGTAGCACCTATGCTCTTGAGTCCAAAGGGCATGACACGATAGGAAAAAGTACCCCATGGGGTGGTAAATGCAGTTTTATACTGATCTGCTAGGTGAATTTGGATTTGATTTTAGCCAGAGAAACCATCCATGAAGGACAGAGCCTCGTGGCCTGCACAATCATTGATAATTTGGTTGATGAAAGGGGTAGGGAATTTTTCTTTGGGACAAGCATGATTGATATCACGAAATTCAGTACAAACATGAATAGTGCCCTATTTTTTGTTAACAGGGACAGGGTTGGGGACCCATGACGTGTATGCAATGGGGCATATGAACCTTGCAATGCCTATTTTGTAAATTTTGGATTTGATAGCCGTGACTTTGGATGGGTGTAGGGGCTGTTGTTTTTGACGTACTAGGGAAACATGAGGCCAAGTGTTGATGCGATGTTCGACGATAGAAGGATCAAGGTCAGGCATCTCTGTATATGACCAGGAAAAAATGTCTCGGTATTCTTGAAAGAGTGCTTTGTAAGCGGTGAGTTATTCAGGGGAGCATGCAGCGCCAATGGTGATTTCTTCGATGATTCTGAGTTTGATGGAAGTGTTGATTTTGACAGTGGGGGAAATGTTGTCCATGTTGCCATCTTCAAAAGCATCAGGGGCTGGGATATGGTTGTTGAACCAGTCTATATGTCCTGATGGAATAAATTCCTTGGTTTCGATTGAACATTTGGAGGTTTTGCTAGCAGGGTCAAAGGATTCCTGTGAGAGAAAGATCACTCTGTGATGGAGTGCATTCGATGGGAAATCAGGAGTAGTTAATTCCTCTAGGATATCTTCGTCACAGTGAAAATGCGAGAATATAAGGGATCCAGGGAAGTAACATTGGTGACTGTCACCATATGGTTGTCTTTAAGTGGTGAAGATGTAGAGGGAGTACCATAATGGTGGTGCGATTTCGTGCTTGACATGAACCAAATGTCTAGACACTGTGGGTTGTAGACTATGGTCGGGGGTAAGATTGCCTGAGGGAAATGAACTAGAGAATTGGGAGGATTTGGGGGAAAATCCTCAGACAGTATATCCATGAACCATGGAGGGATGGGAAGTAACTCAGGTTGAAGGGAGGTGATGTGGACATGAGGGGGAATCACTTGAATCATGAGAAGTGAGGTGGTTGGAGGATTTCGAATAAGGGCCATTTGACAACGCCTGTATTCAATGATCATAGCACATTGATACATGAAATGATCAAGTGATTCACAAAGAGAGAAAGGGAACCTCATCCATTCATTGACCGAGGTCATGACATAATGGATGTCAGTGACGTGGGTACTTGATGATGTGGGCAGAGAGGGGTCTTGCTGAAAGTTTTGGCATACTGCCATTAGTGTCTGTAGAAACTGAGGTAGTTCAGGGAAATGATGAGTGTAGTGGCCATACTATGAATAGATGGCACATACAAATATGGTTCACAACCCTTTACTTCCTGTATTAGGGGACATGGTGGTAGTACTAGGTGTGATTGGAGAAGCGACGAGCGATGTGGTTACTTGAGGGAGTTGGATAAAATTGTGTAAATCAGGGAGAGAGGGACATATATTTGTGGGGTGTCCCTCTCTCTTGTAGAGTATGCAAGGAGGTTGAAATCGAAGTGGAATAGTGGGATATTTATTCTTCCACCTTACCCCAACTATCGCGGTGGTGTTGGCAAGTGGGGGTGAGGGTGGTGTGGTTGGAGTTAGTACTAGAATCTGTATCGACAGTCCCTCTATTTGGGGATGGAGGTATGGTTGAGGAACTATCGAAGGTGGGTGGAGATACCATACCGAAATGGCCAACACCATGTTGGGAAGGGTAAGTGTTGTGGCTACTTGGAAAGCTTGTATTGTTGGTGGGGGGTAGAAAGAGGGAATTTGAGTAATGGTCTAGGGGATTGTCTCCCAAACTGGGATTTGACCCTGGGGGAGGGTGAAATTGGGGATAAGTGGTGTTGTAGGTTTCTTAGGGGGTTCCCGAGGTAGGATTTATTCCACTAGTGGGATGTCAGGGAGTGGAGAAGCCTCTATGGGAGGAGTGGTATCTCCATTGTTAGTTCTGTTGGAAGATATGACACACACTTGTGCTGAGGGGTGTATGAGCGATGGTGCGGTATGCCCAAAAAAAGATGGGTCCTTGAAAATTATAGGGCTCATATCCATGAGTGGCTATGCGTCGGAACTAGTGAGGACAAGAGGTAAGATGTTATCGATGTTGGAGGAGTGGTTAGGCTCTTAATGTGAAACTTGGTCGATGGTGACAATCTTCCAGTTGTGGGGGAACACCATCATTCGAAACACATAAGAGTCCATAGCCTTCATAGTGCACATTTAACTACGTCCAAACAAGATGTTGTAATTGAGCGGGGTGTCTATAACCTCAATGTTGATAAGGATGGTTTTTCCCCTGAGTTCAACGGGGAAATTTTGAAAGAGCCCTTCAGGAGAGGATGGTTGTCCATCATAAGATCTCAATGTGATGGTAGATGGTATTAGCTCACGGGAGCCAAGTTTCTTCCATACAATTTTGGACATGATGCATGTGGATGCACCTTCATCAATGATACAATGATGAACCGTGATGTTCCAGATTTTAATTGGTATTTGGAAAGCTACTAAAGCGGGGAGGTGAGGTTCCCCACAATCTAGATCAAATGTGATGAGTCTAGTATCAGAAGGGTTGAATGCCCGCAAGGCGGAAAGTAAGGATTTTCGTTGAGTGGGACAGGTTTGGAGGACCTCCAATACCGACATGGCTGCAAGAGATTATGCCAAGTCATCGACCAAACTGTAATTGTGTGCTTCCCTATCCCGAGGGTTTTTGACATTCCATTATAATGGGATGCGAGGAATAAAAATGGGGGGTTCAGTGTTAGGGCGTGTAATCATCAAGGGTGGGACAAATGTAGCTGGAATTACTTCTGAAGTGGTGGGAGTAGATTCAGGGGGTGTGTTGTATTGACGATTTCATGTTTGCAGAAGAATTTCTTCTTCGCTTGGCAGTAGGATATTGCAATCCACTAGGTTCCTAGGGTTTTGATACTATCCCATCTATGGTGGGGAAGGATGCATTTCCTGTTGGTATTCATCACACCTTGGTGTGGGATAGGGTTTTGCAACACCACCGAAGGTGTTTGTTGCAAATATTATTGTGGGTCCTACTATGGGGTAGGCTGTGCTAGGGGATGTGGCACATTCATGGAATCTTTCATCCGTTTGAAGTCAGCAATTTGGGGGAAATGGTGAGTATAATGACCATGCTCACCACAAAGAGCACAAGGGAAGTTCGTCCTGAGGTTGTTATTGTTTTTCCTCCCTTGGTGTTTGTTGTTATAGCCTCCTTGGGGGTTCTGGTTGCCCCCAACTGATTGATTTTTTTTAGGGTTATTTCCCCTTGGTCTCGGGTTATTATTGTTTTGGTTTTTTACTTTATTTTTGGCATTATTCGATTGATAAGACAAATTTTCTAGATTTAGTTGTTCAAAATTTTGAAATTACTGAATGGGAGAGGGCTAAACAAAGTTAACTCCAACGTGTGGTTGTCCTTATGGAGGAGCAATTGGCTTTGGAGGACCAGGAAATGGAAAATATAGATTATTTTGTGGAAATGATCCGTAGGGTGTATAGGAAGGCATATCCCTTTCACTAGTGCCCATGTTATAAGCTAAGGTCGAGGGAGTACCATAATTTGGTTGAATGGCCCAGCGCATCATGGGTTCCGGCACGGGTCCACTCTTGGGTGGAGGGGGGACAACAGGGTATGGATGTTGATAAGGGGGAGGAGGGTAATAAGGGGGTCCTACATATATAGGTGGATATTGGGGTGTACCATACATAGGTGGTGGTTGGATGTATGGATCGTGGTGTGTTGTGGTACCAATCAATCCATCCGCGGAGTGGGACATCCCAGGTTTTTCCTGGCTGAATGGTACGGGTCTCGGGGCGTCAAGTAGTACTGTGTATAAGTATCTCGACTGTGCATAAATGAGGTTGTACTATTGAGCCTTGCTGATGGCTTCCTCTTCAATTTGGGGAAAGGTGGAGGCCACATATTTGTCAAGGAGAGAGACGAGTGATATGAGAAACCAATCGAGGAATTGTTCTTTGTTGGTTTTTTCTTTGCATAAACTATGTCGTCGATGCCATTCGTGAATGTGGTTAGTGATATGTGTGCTGAGGTCTATTTAAACTTAGAGAGAAGTTTGAGACCATTTTCAAAATGAACAGGTAGTTTAAATAAGGTCAAAATTTTTTTGGCCAAGTATTCAAAAGTCACGTGGGACCCTGATTTTTCATCCACATACCATTTGGCTGATGGACCTATGAGTGTGTGCTAAAATAAACTTAAATAGATGGATTCGTCCATGATGCTATTTGAAGAGCACCATAAGTGGAAGGTCATGATATGGTTGGAGGGATCTTCTCCCACCTTTCCTTCGAACTTGGGAATGTCTGGAGGTAGTTTGGTAGGCATAGTGGGCCATGTGGGGTCATGTAATATAGGGTCATTTGTGAGTTTACTCAAATCAGGTATGTTGATGGATGCCAAATATGGCATGTGGAGTGGTGGTGGAGGATTAGTTCCAACCATGGTATGAGCAAGTTGTGTACCTGACCCTTGAAGGGGGTTGGGTGGGGTTGTACTTCCCCCTTGAGAAAAAGTTTTCCCCCCACTTCCTTGTAAAGGAGAGCTAGTGGATGGTTGGCCTTGGGAATTGGCCCCAAGTAAAGTGGAACCAAGAAATAATGATCCCAAGATAGTGGTGCTCACAGGGGTGTCAGAGTGTTGAGCCAATGATTTGGTGAGAATAGGAGCTCCTCCTAGAATAGGAGGGAGATTTTGCAAGCGTCTAGACCAACGGGGATTCTGTGGGTCCCCTATGATGTATGAATAACAAACTAAATGTGTGAAGATGGTGATGAGAGCAATAAATGAACAAGATACTTGTATATTTTGGGCCTTCACAATATATCTCACAATCACATGTAATCACAAGAGCATCATACATAAATCAAATTGATAAGAAGCATACATGTGGGTAGGTGGATTTTGTCCACATGGGAGAACAAAGAAAAAAAATGCTCATGTCTTGTAGAGACGTAACGTCCTTCCTCTCAAATAGCACTAGACCTTCCAATAGCACTCAATAGTGGGGTCTGAATCCACCAGAAGAGGAACTAGTGAAGAATGAAACAATCAGTTATAATGAGGGGTAGAGGGTGCATATCCCAAAAGAGTTGGAGATATTTCCCAATAGCCACACAAAATCTGATCAAGGTGCAATTGCAACCCACAATTTCCACTTGGGTAGATGTCCTAAAATTTGGTCGCTAGGTACCTTGGTTAAAGTGCAACATTTAGATTTTCGACCTCAGAAATGGGTCATGGGATGGATCCCTTCCAAGAGGTGGCTTCCTCAAGGGGGGATGCACAGAACAACCAGACCTCGACCTTCGACCCTTCATGGGTATCTCCCTACCTTATGGTGTTAGGAACACTTGACTTGGAGGATTTTAAAGTTCCCCATTTGTCAACTTCTAATGTTTGAAGATGTGAGAACCAAATAATGGGGAGTTATTTGGATGCCTATCCTCAAGATCTTACCTAGACTAAAAATATTCTTTTGGCACCTCCCATGGAGGAAAACTTAGTGAGTTTTTAGAAATTTTTTAGATGTGGTTGTTTGAGAGATTGGGGGTGTGAACCAATCTCGTTTGAATTAAGTGGGAGTGGATAATTTCTTCAAGAAATAGTGGGATGTTTCGGAATCCCTTTGGGGGAAACCTACTTCAACCTCCATGATTCAAGATGAAATTATGTAAGTGGGTAGTGACTTTTTGTGTGAGCAAGTGAACAAATGTGCCAAATTTTTAATAAGTTAGGTGTTGATTTGTAGCATGTGGACTTCCTGTGGTCCTTACAAATATTGATTACCTATCTTATTAGATTTCATTGGTACAACCTTACAGAATTTTAAAGTCCCTAAAGAACTAGCATGTGGACATATGGGTCCTTACCAATATTTTAAAATCCCTAATGTGATTTAATCTAAGAAAGATTTGAAAAACTCTCCTAGATTGCAAGCATGAGGGCATGTATGGTCCTATTACTATAATATTTAAACTCCCCTAGTGATGTAAACTAAGAAAGTAGTTTCAAAAAACTATCCTATCTTTGCAACATGTGGGCATGTGTGGGCCCTTACAAATTTTAAGATGTTTTTAAAAGAAAATAAGAGGAGCCCTAGGGGGGCTTTGTCCTCTCCTAAATGTTTTAAGGGAGATGAAATGTCTCCTTAATCACGTTTCTGATTCTCAAGATTGCGCTATGGTGCGAGAGAAGAGCATACTTAATGATTAAAGTTCGATTTTTGGTCCCAATGAAAGTGTTTATATGTGATAGTAAATGATCTCAACTTAACTTTTACAATCAAAAAAAGCAAAAGCAAAAGAGGAGAAATATGGTTCTTTTTAACCCCCTAAGTTCCTATGTTTTGACTAACCCTTCATGTGGAGAGGGAATCTAAGTGTAGTGCTTTTACAAATTGTATAAAAGAAATATTTTGAAGGCTAGGGGCCTTCAAAAATCACAAAAAACTCTTACAATTTCAAGACTCTGGATAGATGCACAGGTCATAGCTCAGACAGAGGTGCAGTGGGCACAAAATGCATAGAATGCACAGAGAACATAAGACCTTTGGGCACACTGTGCATAGAATGCGCAGAGAACATGAATGCTGTGGGCACACAATGCTCTGAATGCATGTCCATGGGACGCAATAACCTCACACGTTCTAATACGCATCGAGGGGGGGGGGGGATTTTAAGTGAAATTATCCTCTTCCAGCTTCAAACTTAGCTCTTTGCAGGAAAATCTAGGCCGATTATGATCCCTTCAAGGAAAATGGATAAAAAATAAGTGCTCAAACAACCCAAATAGGGAGGAAATTGATACCTTGTCCCCAGTATGGTTGCCAATCTGTTGTGTCCCTTTCATTGCTTGAATGAGAAAAAGAGGGGCACTTGCAAGTCTAGTTGGGTTTGCTAGATAGGAAATGGGTTAGTGTATTAATCAAACAATTCAATCACATGAAATAAACAAACAACTAATCTAACAACAACTAAAGAAATAACTAAAGAAATGAAACTAAAATGCAAGAGGGAATTAGAACCAAAACTAATGAAACAAATGACCAATAATCATGCCACCAATGGAGAAGTATATTAGTGGGAAAACACCATAGAGAAAGGGGGACTTGTGGATACCCTCTTCCTGTTTGGGAGGGCTGTTGAGTCCCCTATGTGAGAGATCTTCTTACAAATGGTAAACTAGAAATAAAATGGTGAAGAAATCCAATCTTATTCCCTCAAGAGGTGAGGTGAATAGCTTAATGAGATGTTGCTAGTATGATCCAAGAAGAAAAGAGGTTTATTGTAGGAGAATAGAGGCACCATAACAATACAATGAGATTCTTGAATTCTAAGTGCACCCATGACATCCTTTTATAGCTTCCCTTTGAGGTAATATCCAATTGGTCTTTAGTGTGAAAAAGTGGCCCTTTAGGGCACCCTTAGGTCTTTGACCAGCCCCCCACTCGGATTCATCTCGGATTTGAGGGTCAAATCAAGTTGGAACTAGTCCAGAAGTGGGTGGGGGGCTGACAAGAACCATAAATGTGTTGTTCACAGGTGTGCACAACTTTTCTCATACACAGTCGTGCATATGGTGCATTGTGTGCTCTATGGGATTCTTTGGCCCGCGCACTGTGCGTGTGCTTCCTTTAGTGGTTTAGCGCATGTCAATTTTTTGACCGGTTGTATAGTTTTTTCCTTTTGGAAAATGCTTTCTTGGTGTTGTAGGTGCATTAATAGGTGTTTGGATATGTTGTATTCTTGTAACCATTTTCGGATGAAATTTCAGTGATAACATGAATATTTACATATTACAAAAATAGGCTCATTTTCTTATAACATCTAGGCTCTCCAGCCTAATAACTGCACAGGCACCTTGGTACAAAATATCCTGGTTCACCAACCTATAAAACATTTACATTTATATGTACAACTAGGTTTAATCCTAGGGGTATTACCTTCCCCTCCCCCTTATTTATACAATGTACTTAGTGCAATATATACCCTTATACAATCAAAACTTTAATAGTTTTCAAAACAATGTGGATACTCTGCCCACATATCCTCTTCATGCTCCCAAGTTGCATCCTCAGGACCGTACCATGTCTATTGGATCTTTACTAGCACTATGGATCGATTCTGGAGCTGCTTGATATTTAGGTTCAATATGCACACCAGATGCGATTGAAAGTCACCTTCTTGCTCTACCTGAATCACATTCCAATCAATGACATGATTAGCACGAGGTACATACTTTCTAAGTAATGATACATGGAATACATTATGAATACACATTGACGCAGGTAAAGCAGACATATATCCTACATGCCCAATCCTTTCTAAGATTTCAAATGGCCCACAATAACACACTTCTAGCTTTGACCAATTTCCCAAGCTTACAGAACTTCTCTTGGCCTTTACTTTTAAGAACACATGGTCACCCACTTTAAATTATCTGTTATTTCTTCCCTTATCAACATAAATTTTCTGTCAGTCTTGGGCATCCTTTAAATTCTGTTTTATTTTCATCATTTGTTATTCCGCTTCCCTTGGTAGTTCTTTCCCAAACACTGCTCTGTCTGTGAGGTTGTCCCAACTTACTGGTGTGTTTCACTTTCTTCCATACAAATCTTCAAATGGGATCATCTTTAAGGATTCTTGATACACATTATTATAAGAAAATTTCACCAAATGCAAGTAATCCTCCCATTTGGATGGTTTATCCATCACATACATCCTCAACATATATTCAATCACTTGATTTACTCTCTCTATTTTTCCATCCGACTCTGGATGATAGGCCATGCTAAAGTACAAATTGGTTCCAAATCCTTTCCAAAAGTTTGAGTTAAATTTTTGGTCTCTGTTAGTCACAATGGTCTTGTGTATATCATGTAGTTGATAAATTTCCCTCATATAAATATCAACAATGTTGATTTCCTTGTGAGTGAGATTTACTGGAATACAGTGGGAAGCTCTAGTAAGCTTGTCCACCAACACCGTGATGGAATCAGGTTGCTTGGTTTTTATGGTAATCTTGGTGATGAAATCCATTGTTACAACTTCCCACTTCCACTAAGGAATGGGTAATAGTTGTAGAAGACCAACTGGGTGTCTGTGCTCAACCTTGACTTTTTGACATTCCAAACACTTGGAAATAAAATCAACAACCTATTTCTTCATGCTTGGCCAATAATATTGGCTCTTGATAGTTGCAATATTTTTCTGATAACCTGGGTGTCCAACATAAGGCACATTATGCATTTCTCCCAATATCATATTCTTCCATTCCTGTGAATATAAATTATTGGGAATATAAGGAAAGCGCATTTTCAAATTCTTCTGTAAATTACTTTGCTGAAGTTATTCCTTTACCTCCATGTATTTCTAATATGATTTTGCAGCTTCTAGAATCCTATCTTTCAAATATGATAGGTACATGCTAATGGTTGTAGCACACATCTCATGTACCCTCCTGCTGAGTGCATCAACCACCTTGTTCTCTTTACCCTTGATATGTTTTATATCAAAATCATATTCATCGAGGAAACCTAACCACCTACTTTTCCTAGCATTTAGATTTGGTTGTCCAAACAAATATTTTAGACCACTATGGTCTATCCTTAACTCAAATATTTTTCCCATGAGGTAGTTCCTCCATATCTTCAAGGCATGCACTATGGATTTTAACTCCAAATCATGAGTAGCATATTTCCTTTCATTCTCCTTAAACTTCCTTGATTCATATCACACCACATACCCATTCTAACTAAGGACTCCACCCATTCCTTATTTACATGTATCAGTGCACACAATGAAATTTTCATTTGGATCAACAATCCTTAGTATTGGATAACTTGTTAATAATTGCTTCAAGTGTTGGAAACTCCTTTCATAATTCAATGTCCACTCAAATTCCACTCCTTTCATTTGCAAGGAAGTGACTGGGCATGCAATATTTGATAATCATTCAATAAATATCCTATAGAACCTACAAGACCCATGAATGATCCCACCTCCGAGACATTCCTTGGTGTTTTCCATCCTTCAACGAACCTTATCTTTTGTGGATCCACTATTATCCCTTCCTTTGAAATGATATGGCCCAAGTAATGAATTTAGTTTTGGTAGAATGAACACTTGCTCAATTTGTCATACAATTGATGCTCCCTCAATACCTATAACACCATTCTTAAGTGATGTTCATGCTCTCCTTTGGACTTAGAATATATGAAAATATCATCCAATAAGTCAATGACAAACTTATCCAAGTAATTCCTGAATATGCCATTCACGAGACACATGAAGATGGCTAGTGAATTTGACAACCCAAATGGAACCACTATGAACTCATAATGGTCAGATCTTGTTCTGAAAGAAGTCTTGCTAATGTCTTCTTATCTAATTATTACCTGATGATAACCTGACCTGAGATCAATCTTGGAGAATATTTTTTCATCTTTGAGATAATCAAAGAGGTCATATATCCTAGGAAAATGATACTTGTTCTTCACAGTTACCTTGTTGCACTGTCTAAAGTCTATGCAAAGTCTCAAAGTTTCATCCATTTTCTTTACAAATAATACTGGGGCACCCCAAGGTGACACACTTGGGAGTATGTACCCCTTTTTCATAATTTCTTCCAGTTGCATTTACAATTACTTTAGCTCTAGCATACTCATCCTATAAGGAGTCTTAGATATTGAAGTTTCTCCCAACACCAGATTGATGGAGAAGTCACCAATCCTGGTATTTCCTTGAATACATCTTCAAACTCTTTTAGGACTGCATAATCTTCAATATTTGGTACCTTGTTTTTAGGTGTATCTTCTATTTGTGATGTAAATATTTGACACCCTTTCATGTAACTCTTCTTCAACTTCAAGGATGAAATTTATCTGAGGGTTATTGCCCTGGGAATTCCTTGTACTGTCCTTAAATTCCCTTTCTCATCCAAGCAAGTAAATGCCTTATTATAACAATCTAGGATAACATGATGTTGGTCCAACCAATCCATACCAATTAGGGAGTCATAGGAACGTAAAGGTACAATGTTCAAATCTGCCTTGGTTCTCAATCCATTCATGTCCATTGGGAATGCCTTAAACATATCAATAATTTTCCTTTTATCTCCTGTAGCTAGCCGCACCAACCAAGGTGTTCCAAGCTTTATTTTTGGCAATTTAAATCTCTCCACCATATTAAGATCTAGATAATTATGACTAGATCCTGAATCAATTAGGATATCAATGGGTTGGTTGTTAATCTTACCTTTTACTTCAACCGTATGTTACTAGAGCTCAAATTTGTTGTTATCTAAGGTTGTGTAGATCCTAGGTACATTTCTTCCCATGTCCCCCACTATATCAACATGTTGTACATTGTGAACAATACTCACTTTTTCACCTCTATGAGGGAAATCTTGGTACATATGATCTCCCTTACAACCCCAATATTGGATAGGTGGCTACCTTGGTATTTTCCCCAATGTTTCGATCATTCTGGGTTCTTTAGAAGCTATCTGTCCCTGAGAATTATTTCTGAAGAGTGGTGGATTGATCCCCCTCTTCCTCTAGTCCTTCATACGTTTTTTTTCTTTCCACATCCCTTGGAAAGTTGGTCTTCCTCTATGATGACCATAAAGGAGTTTATCCCTCGTTATAGTTTCCTCTAGTGTCTTGGGATCATCATACTGTATATTATCACTGATAAATGATGGCATCCCACTCAAATACCTCTGAATCTTAAGTTGTTCATCCTTGTTTAAAGAAACATATTTCAACAAATCTAAAAACCTCCTTTCATATTCATCTATGGTCATATTCCCAAGCTTGAGTTCAAAGAACTCTTTCATTTTCTTATCATAGTATCACTTATTCAATTATTTCTTTTGGAAATACCTCATGAATTCCCTCCAAGCAACCTTGTTCTCATCAATGTGTTGTACCTACACAAATTTATCCCACCACATTGATGCTTTTCCCTTGAGATGATAAATGGCAATTCTTCCTTCAACTTGTGAATAATAGTTATATAATTGGAAATACTTCCTCATGCCTAGAATCCATGTCTCTGCATCCTCATCCTTCTTGTGCTCACCATCAAATGTTGGAGGCTTGATTTTTTTCATTTCCCCTTATAGCTCCTCCACCCCAGACCTTTTCTTATGCTTCCTAACAAGGGATGGAATTGAAATTTTGTGTGCTCTCTTATTTGAATGCCTCCGATAATGATGGTGATTCCTACCAACACTTCTTGTTCGTACCCTCTCATCGTGAGACCCGTGACTCTCTGATATACTTGAATCAATATCCTTACCCATATTTTTCTCTACTCTATCCAATCTTTGCATTAATTTGATATCGAAGTCTTCTTGTTGCTCCTTGGATTTCATAAGCCTCTCATTATCAAATTTATAACTCTGGACATCCTTTTGCATACTTTTTATAGTCTCTACCAAATTCATGCTATCTCCCTTACCTTCTCCATGTCCATTTGAATTCATACCTTCATTACCCATATTAACATGCATCCCTCTGATCTCATCTTCATGGCTGGAAGCCCCCTATGCATCTTGCATTATTTTGAATTTTGTGCTGATCCTGTTATGATATAAATGCTATTAACTCTGCAAAATGTGCAACCAAAAAAAATTGTTTGGATTAATAATTTACAATTACATAAAATTTCATATGATCCTGTTTCAATAATGTATCAAAATTCTTTCTTTCATGAATCCACCTAGAATGTCTCATTACTTAGATTATTTTAACCTATGTAGACTCATGGACTCACCGACTCATAGACTCATGGAAGCATAACAATCCCTTTCATAAGTTCGCCCAAAGAGTTTCCATGCTTATCCATTTTCATCTTTAGTTAACCATTTTTTATTTCTCACAGATTCATGGACTCACAGAAATATAACTCCAACACTTACATTATTTTTCTTATTTTTCATCTAAGCGGACTCACAGACTCACAGACTTGCAGACTCACAAGTTCTTATTTCTTCCTTTCATAATTCTGCTCAAAAAGTATCAATACTTAGATTACTTTCATCTATGCAGACTCATAGACTCATGGACTCATAGAATCATAGAATCATAACTCCAACAATTAGATTATTTTTCATCTAAGTGGACTCTCGGACTCTCATAATCACGGAAGCATAACTCCAACACTTAGATTATTTTTTATCTAAGAAGACTCGCAGACTCTCGGACTTGTGGAGTTAGAGAACCATAACCCTCCCTTTCATAATTCCACTTGAAGAGTTCCCATACTTAAACATTTTTCCACTTCTTTGTACTCAGGGACTTGCGAACTCGCGAACTCATGGTCTTGTCACCTTTCTTTCATAAGTCCATTCGAAAAGTCTCAAAACTTAACCATTTTTCCACTTCTTGAGACTCACGGGCTTGTAGACTCAAAAAATCATCATAAGTATCAACACTTAGCCATTTTTCTGTCTTCGTGGACTCAAGGACTCATAATAAGTCTCAACAGTTTACCATTTTTACACTTCTTTGGACTCACGGTCTTGTAACCTTTCCTTCATAAGTCTGTCCAAAAAGTCTCAACACTTATCCATTTTTCCACTTCTCCGGACTCATGGAATCATAGACTCACAGACTCATCATAAATCTCAACACTTATCCATTTTTTCGTCTTTGCAGACTCACATACTCATCATAAGTCTGAACACTTAGCCATTTTTTCGTCTTCACGGACTCACAGGAACATAACTCCAACACTTACATTATTTTTCATCTAATCAGAATCACAAACTCTCAGACTTGTGGACTCACAAACTTGCATACTCACATGTGATTTCTTCTTACTTTCTTAAATCCTCTCGAAAAGTCTCAATACTTAGACATTTTTCCACTTCTTCGGACTGACGTACTCACAAACTTGCAGACTCACGAAAGCATAAATCCAACACTTAGATTATTTTCATCTCCCTACGTCCATGTATGTGCCACTATACCAGTACACCTCACCTTCCTCCATTTTAGATGACACATGCCCCCCCCACATTATGCTGATGTCAGCGTACGAAAAAATACCAAATTTTTTCCAATTTTCCCTATTTTCCAAAATTCCAAAAATGCTCAAATTTGCCCAAAAATGGAATTCCTTCTTCGATCATCATTAGATATCCATGACTAAGCTTAACACAAAAAATTCAAGCCCTGTACATATAAATTTGTATGCTTCTTTCAAATTCGACTCCTTCACTTCAAATTTTCCATTATTTAACTCCAGGAAATTGGGGATTTTGTCCAATTTCATTCAATTTCACCATGGTTGCTCTGCAACTATTAAATTTATTCAATTTCATTCAGTCGGCCATAGAATTATGTTGACTTGAAATTCAACCAATTTCAGGTCTAAATTTTCTTAGACAGAGATTAAAGTCCGGAAAAACTCATCCTTGGACCAAATTTCCCAAATTCCTTAGGAATTTAACAACATAAATTGGGGCTTCAACCCAATTTTACCCGGATTCTCTGATACTAATTTGTAACCTACCCAACCACCAAATATGTCCATGCCACATAGAATTATAAATTATGATACCATTACATTAAACAATGAATTCTTCATTTGAATAGAATTAAGCGGAATTAATAACATGTATGAAACAATAACAATTCATATATAGAATTTAACAACATAGGTTCCATGAAAAAATCACATTATTGAACACACACAGTAATTGAAATAATCACATGAATGAAACTTATCTCAAGAAATAAAAACCAACTACATGCAGACCTTCCACATTCCTCCCAGCCTTAGACAACACTGCTCATAACTCTGAACAGTGGGTCACCCCCGAGATGGGTCTAAATTCCACTAGAAGAAAGGGTTTCCAACCCAGGTGTTATCACTGAAATTTTGTCCGCACATGGCGACAAGAACTCCGCATCGTCAAAACAGGACCGGAGTCATTCATGGCACATGATTAATTCCACAGCATTGCAAAAGGGTAAAAAACTATACAAAATGACCAAAAAATTGAAGGGCACTTTACAAAACCTGGGTTTGCGCGCGTATGCACGTAACAACAACGTATAATGCGTGCATCAGCGCACGATGCGCGACTGTTAAGAGAAAAACCCACGCACCTGCTAAACGACACATTTATTGAAATTGGTCGGCCTCCCAACCACTAATGGATCAGCTCCCAAGTCGATTTGACACCAAATCCGAGCTCAATCCTCATGGTGGGCTGGTCAAAGACCTAATTGATCCCTAAAGAGCCCCTTTTCACATTCCAAAGAGGTCTCATAATAACCCAATGCTAGGCTATAAAAAGCCATGAATAACCACCATTTTCTCAAGGAATTCTTTGTATTGTTATGCTGCTGAGATTTCTAAGGACTCATTCTTTGGCAATAAACATCACAAGCTGCATTTCATAGAGCTATTCACCCCTCACTTGGGTGAATAAGCTTGGAGTTCTTTCACCCACATTTTCATCTTTTCATTGTAAGGAGAGCAAGCTTTGAGGGCCTCAAGAGCCTTCCATTGGAGAAAGAAGGGACCCAAGTCCCCTTTCTTCATTGTGCCTTTGGATTTCATCAATAGATCAGCTTATACATTGGTGATATTGGTCCATTTGTATTTATTTTTCATTTTTTTTATATGCTCAAAGTTTTTATTAGTATTAGTTTAATTCTTGTCTATTGTTTTGTTTTGCTTTCCCTAACCCTTTCCTTTCATAGCTGTCATGCCTAGCAGAGCCCAACTGGGCATGTAAGCACTCTTAATTTTCTCACCTAGTGATGAATTGGGTGCAAACAGATTGGCGACCATACTGGGGAGAAGGTATCAATTCCTCCCTCATTTGGGTTCATTTTTCTTTCCTTTTGATTTCATTAACTTGCAGGTGCACAAACCGGCCTCAGCCGACCTGCTAACCAGTCAATTCACCAGCAGATTGGGAGAAATCCATCCAGATTTTTCTTCTCGGTGTTTTGCCACAGGCGCGCAGTTATTCCACCCCACAGGCGCACATCATGCGCGCATGCGCCTGTGCAGCATTCTCTCTCTGCACGCATGCGCTTTCTTCCTCAATTTCAACAACGCCCACGTGCTCTATGCACCTGTGTATGCACTGTGTGGCACACATTTGATCTAAATTTGACATTGTAAGCTCTTGGATGTGGGGAAAAATCATTTTCCTTCTTAAGAATGATGATATGCATGCTCTAAATACTGCACCACTTAGACCCCTCAACTTATAAAGGGGATAATCAAACAAACATAGGCACTTAGGTGGATAAAAATCATTTTCCCTTATTTGCTTTTTGCCACATGGATGGCTTGCTTTGGTTTACAAATCTAAGTTGAACATCAATTCTAATTACATCTAAACTCACATTTTGGGACCAGAAGTCGAAAGTAACAATCTTGAGTATGCTCTTCTCTTGTGCCATCAAGCGATCTTGAGAACCAGAAAAGGATTGCGAAAACGATATCATCTCCCTTAAACAAAAATTCAAAAATTTTTAGGAGAGGACAAAGGCCCTTTTGGGACCCCTCTTAGTTTCATTTTTCAAACATATCCTAAATTTATAATGGGCCCATACATGCCCACATGTCACAAAAATAGGATAGTTATTGCAATTTTACTTTCTTAGATCAAAAAACTAGGAGAGTTTAAAATTTTGTAACGGGCCCACACATGCCCACATGTTCAATCTAGGCTAGTTTCATGCTTTTCTAGATTAACTCACACATAGGGAGATAAAGGATAGTAACAGACCACATGTCCACATGCTAGTTTCTTAGGGCTTTCAAAAATTCCGCAAGGTTGTATCAATGACATCTAGCTTATTTAGGTAATCAAACTCTTGTAAAGGACCAAGCGAAGTCCACATGCTGGAAGGTGACATCTAAATAACTAAAATTTGGTACACTTTCACTCACACACAAAAGCCACTTTCTCACTCACATAGCCTCATCTTGAAACGTGGTGGTCTAAGTAGGTTTCCTCCAAAGGGATTCTAAAAACACCCCATCTTTTCTTGATTGGACTATCCACTCCCACTTTTAAATCAAACGAGGTTGGTTTTCACCTCCAGCCTCAGAAAACAACTTCATCTAAAATATTTCTAACAACTCACTAAGTTGTCCTCCACAGGAGGTGCCAAAATAAAATTTTAGTGTAGGTAGGATTTCGGGGGTAGGCATCCAAATAATCCCCCGTTATCTGGTTCTCACAATTTCAAACATAGAAGTTGACAAATAGGGAACTTCAAAATCTTCCAAGTCTAGCGTTCCAATCACCATAAGGAAGGGAGATACCCGTGAAGGGTCGAAGGCCGAGGTCCGGTTGTTCTGTACGTCCCCCCTTGAGGCACCCACCTCTTGGACGGGATCCAGCCTGTGACCCATTTCTTAGGCCAAAAATCTAAATGCCGCGCTTGGACCGAGGTACCTAGTGACCAATTTTAGGACATCTACCCAGGTGGCGATTGTGGGCTGCAATCGCACCTTGATTGGATTTTGTGTGGCTATTGGGAAGTATCGCCAGCTCTTTCGGGATATTTCCCCCTCTACCCCTCATTATAACCAGTTATTTCATCCTTCACTAGTGTCTCTTCTGGTGACTTCAGACCCCACTGTTGAGAGCTATTGGAAGGTCCAGTGCTATTTGAGAGGAAGGACATTACGTCTTCTAGGACATGAGCATTTTCTTTCTTTTGATTCCCCCACGCGGACAAAACCCTCTTACCCACATATATGCTTCTTTTTCATTTATGTATGATGCACATCTGATTACAGTTTGACTTTGATATATATATTGTGTAAGAAGTTACAACAAAGACTCTTGGTTCTATATTTCTCTCACCATTTGTTGCACACATTTTCACACAAAGTAGTCTGACATCATAGGGGAACCACAGAACCCCCGTCGTTCACGACGCTTGCTCAACCTTCCTCTTATCTTAGGGGGATTATCTGGTCGTACTTGTTCAATGGTACCTCCTTCACACACTCCTGTGAGTGCTACCATCTTAGGATCAACTTTCCTTGGTTCTACCTTACTTGGGTCCAATTCCCAAGGTCACACAGTCACTCTCTCTCCTTTGCACGGAAGCGGGGGACCCACTTCCTCTCAAGGAGGGAGCACCAATCCACCTAGTCCCCATCAAGGGCCAGGTTCACAACACACCATGGCTGGAACTAACATTTCTACCCCACTACAGATGCCATACTTGGCCTCTCTAAACATTCCGGATCTCACCAAACTCACCAATGATCCTATATTGCATGACGCCACATGGCCTGCAATGCCAACCAAACTTCCTTCTGACATACCAAAGTTTGAAGGAAAGGCAGGGGATGACCCTGCCAATCATGTCATGACCTTTCATCTATGGTGTTCTTCTAATAGCATCATGGAGGATTCCATCAGACTACGATTATTTCAATGCACACTTACTGGCCCTTCAGCCAAATGGTATGTTGAAGAAAAATCAGGGTCCCATACGACCTTTGAGTCCTTGGCCAAAGAATTTTTAAATTTTTTCCAATTACCCATCCGCCATGACAATGGTATAGAACTACTGTCTAATTTCAAATAGTCCTCAGCCACCCACATTGCTGACCACATTCATGAGTGGCGTAGGCGACGTAGTTTGTGTAAAGCAGAAACCACCAAACAACAATGTCTTGACTGGTTTCTTAGATCACTTGTCACTCTCCTTGGTAAGGATGTAGCTTCTACCTTCCCACAATCCGAAGAGGAAGCCATCAGGAAGGCTCAACAATATGACCTCATTTACGCACAGTTAGGATACTTGTACATAGTACTTCCTGATCTTCCAAAATCTGTGCCATTTGGCCAGGACAAACCTGGGATGTCTCACTCAGCAGAAGGAGTACTAATTGGTGCCACCACACACCATGGTCCACAACCCCAACAACCATCGATGTATGGAACACCTCAATACCTACCAGCATATGGGGGCACTTCTTATTACCCCCCACCTCCTTATCAACAGCCATATCCTGTTGCCATACCTCCACCCATCAGTGGACCACCACCGACACCCCACATACATCCACTTCCTCCAACTACCAGTGGTACTCCCTCCACGTCAGCTTATAGTACTAGTGAAAGCACTACGCCTTCCTATGTACCTTATGGAGTGGCACCACCACAAAATCCCTACTTTCCCTTTCCTGGTCCTCCACAACCCATGGCTCCCCCACATCCTCATGCGGGGGTAAACTTTGTTCAACCCTCTACTGCTCAACAATACCAAAATTTTGAACAGTTGAACACATCCAACCCAACTCACCCTTCGAACAATACCAAGAAGAAAGGAAGGAACAAGAATAACGACAATCCTGGTCAAGGCGGGAATCAACCCCCATAACATCCACCCACTAGGGGCAATCAGAACCAAGGGAACCAAAATCCCCAGGGGGGCAATAACAACAAGCACCAAGGGCGAAATAATGTTAAAACCATCCACCCTTGTGCTCTTTGTGGCATGTACAGTCATTGCACTCACCATTTCCCCCAGATCGCTGATTTCAAGAGGTTGAAAGACTCTGGGAGCCTTCCCCCCTCCCCAGCGCAACCTGCACCACATCAGGCACAACAACAATATGTGCAACAACCCCCTCCCACCGTACTACAAAATCCTATCCCACATCAAGGTGTCATAAACACCCAGCAGGACATGCATCATCCCCCACCTCAGGTGGGCCAATACCATGATCCTAACAAACCAGTAGAGCGAACAATTCTCCTCACCAGCGAGGAGGAAATCCTTCTGCAGACACGAAATCGGCAGTATCCAGCTGAGTCTACTCCTATCTCTCCAGAGACAAACCCTCCACCGATGGGACCTCCGTTGATGATCCCTCGCCCTTCCACCGAACCACCATTACGCATCCCTCGCATACCCTTGTGCAGGAATGTTCACAATCCACATGCTAGGGCAGCACACAACTACAGCTTGGTAGATGACTTAGCGCAATCCCCGGCTACCATGTCAGTTCTGGAAGTCCTCCAGACTTGTCCAATGCAGCGGAAATCACTACTTTTCGCCTTGGGGGCAGTCGACCCTGCTGATACTCGACTCATGACCTTTGACCTCGATAGTAGCGAACCGCATCTTCTCACCGCAGTTGCTATTCAACTACCAATAAAAATACGGAACATCACCGTCCATCGGTGTATCATCGATGAAGGGGCATCTACATGTATCATGTCCAAAATAGTATGGCAGAAACTTGGTTCCCTGGAACTCATACCTTCTGCCATCACATTACGAGCTTATGACGGACGACCATCATCTCCTGAAGGGCTCTTCCAAAATGTCCCCGTGGAACTCGGAGGCAAAACTATTCTCATTGACATTGAAGTTATCGATGCTCAACTCGATTACAATATCTTGTTTGGACATAGCTACATGTATGCTATGAAGGCAGTGGCATCATCAGTTTTTAGGACAATCATGTTCCCACACAACAGAAATATTGTAACCATTGACCAAGTCTCACATTACGAGCCTAACCCATCTGACGGTCTCGATAACATTCTTCCTCTCATCCACACCAACAAAGACGTATATCCACTCGTTGAGATGGGTCCTGTTATTTTTAAAGATCCATCCTTGTTAGGGACGTACCATGGATCACCTCCACTCCTTACCCCTAATCAAGTATGCGTCATCACATCTAACAAAACTCAACAGGAGGATACTCGTCCTCCTCAGGAGGCTTCAGTCATTCTTGACGTCTCAACAGTCACAGCACCACTCCCACAGGAGCCTCCTGCGCATTCGTCAATCCCTACGATCCACGAATCCACATCCCCTCAAGGGCCTAGTCCCATTTGGGAGACAGTTCCCTGACCCCTCACTCAAATTCCCTTATTTTACCCTCCACCAGGTATAGAAGCTTTCCAGGTAGCCGCAACGCTCACACTGCCCAATATGGTGTTAGCAATCCCAGTGTGGTACTTACATCCACCTGAGATGGTCCCTCGCCCACAGGGAGGACTCCCCATGACGATTCCTGTCCTCACTCCCACTACCTCCACTACCCCCATACTCCCTACCCCCCCTGCTACCGCTGGGGGCAGCAGAAAGAAGAAGGAGCCCACAAATCCACTTCCTCTGCGCATCCCACCACCTTGCACATTGTGTGACAAAGAGGGTCACCAAACCAACAACTGCCCATCACTACCGAAATTATGGAATTTGATTCCCCCCAATCCAACCCCCACACCACCCATTACTACTGCTACCACTCAACCTTCCAGTAGTAAAGGGTTGAGGACCAAATTCGCATGTGCTATCTGTTCTGAGTATGGCCACTACACCCATCATTGTCCATCACTACCATGGTTCCAGCAGGCATTAGCGATCATATGCCAGGACTTTCAGAACAAACCACGCCCTGCCACGTCCTCCACAACAAATATCACCGACATTCGCTATGTCACCACTTCAGTCAATGAACGCATGAGGTGCCCCTGCTCTCTTTGCGATTCATTAGCACATTTTACATTCCAGTGTCCTATAATCCTCACATACAGGCAACGTCGATTGGCCCTGTATCACCAACCCATAGCGGCGGTAATTGACCTTACGTCATCATTCGAGGCTCTTCATGTCATTTCTACAGAACCCGAGGCACTCCCAATACCTCCTTGGTTCTTAGATGGCACCTCTACGGATTTACCTCAAACCCTCCCAACTCTCCTGCTCATTCCCCTGCAGAGATTACCCATCCAACCACCACGGGTACCCCTCAGTACTTCAACATATGGTTCATGAAGAGTGAACCCTCACCATCTACTCGCACTTCTCCCCATGCTTCACCAGCAGGGGGCAATCACACTAGAGCTGAGATCACTCCTCACGATCCATTATATTCTCGTCGTTTTCAATGTGACAAAGACATATTGGAAGAGATACAATGCCCAGATTCTCCCTGGGATGCACTACATCACCGTGCCCTCTTTGCGATTCATTAGCACATTTTACATTCCAGTGTCCTATAATCCTCGCATACAGGCAACGTCGATTGGCCCTGTATCACCAACCCGTAGCGGAGGTAATTGACCTTACGTCATCATTCGAGGCTCTTCATGTCATTTCTCCAGAACCCGAGGCACTCCCAATACCTCCTTGGTTCTTAGATGGAACCTCTGCGGATTTACCCTGAAACCCTCCCAACTCTCCTGCTCATTCCCCTGCGGAGATTACCCATCCAACCACCACGGGTACCCCTCAGTACTTCAACATATGGTTCATGAAGAGCGAACCCTCACCATCTGCTTGCACTTCTCCCCATGCTTCACCAGCAGGGGGCAATCACACTAGAGTTGAGATCACTCCTCATGATCCATTATATTCTCATCGTTTTCAATGTGACGAAGACATATTGGAAGAGCTACAACGCCCAGATTCTCCCTGGGATGCACTACATCACCGTGCTCTCTTCCTTCCGCAGGAAGCCCACATGCCTCCTAGCCACAACTCTATTTACGCGATCGAAAACAAAGATTTTATCCCACCAGGGACTATCGATTGGTTCAACAATCCTATTTCTGCACCCGATGCTTTTGAAGAAGGTAATTTGGCCAACATTTCCCCCACCATCAAACTCGACATTTCCATTAAACTGGGCATTGTCGAAGAAATCATCATCGGAGCTGCTTGTACTCCACAGGAAATCGCTGCCTACAAAGCCCTCTTCCAAGAATACAGGGATATCTTCGCCTGGTCATACATGAATATGCCTGGCCTTGACCCATCTATTGTCGAACATTGTATCGACACCTGGCCCAACATCACACCTGTTTGCCAGAAACAACGACTGCTACATCCATCCAAGGCCGCGGCCATCAAAGCAGAAATTGACAAATTTCATACGGCCGGATTCATATACCCCATCGCTTATACTTCATGGGTTTCCAACCCTGTACCTGTCGACAAAAAATAGGGATCTATCCGCATCTGCACCAATTTTCGTGATCTCAATAACGCATGTCCCAAGGGAAACTTCCCTACGCCTTTCATCGACTATATTATCGATGATTGCGCTGACCATGAGGCTCTCTCCTTTATGGACGGATTCTCTGGCTATAACCAAATTCAGATCCACCCAACCGATCAATATAAAACTACATTCATTACCCCGTGGGGTACGTTTTCATATCGTGTCATGCCCTTCGGCCTCAAAAATGCTGGTGCAACTTTCCAGTGGGCCATGACATACATCTTTCATGATCTGGCTGCAATCATCCTCGCCTACTTGGACGACCTCACCGCTCGCTCTAAGAAACGCACCCAACACCTAGATGATTTACGAATCATCTTTCAACAGTGTCGTCAGTACAACATCCGCTTGAACCCTCTCAAGTGTGTGTTCTGTGTCACCACAGGGCGCCTCCTCGGTTTCATTGTTTCACAAAACGATATCACCGTGGACCCCCTCAAAGTCCAAGCTATCACCGAAATTCCACCTCCTCGGAATTTACAACAACTGCAGAGTCTACAGGGAAAATCTAACTTTCTGAGACGCTTTGTTCCTGATTACGCTATCCATGCACATGGTTTCCTTCGCTTACTATGTCACGACATCCCTTTTCATTGGGATGACTATGCCCAACAGTCGTTTGACGACCTTAAGGTAGCACTTTCCAATGCACCTTTGATTAGTGCACCTGACTACAATCGCGACTACATCCTCTACGTATCAGCATCAGCTGTATCAGTAGCCGGCATCCTCGTCCAGCTCGGCGATGACAATCATGAACACGTCATTTACTACGTCAGTAAGAACCTCTCAGGACCACCCCTGAAGTACAAACATGAAGAGAAATTTGCTCTTGCAGTTGTCCTGGCAGTTCAGAAACTGCGCCCTTACATTCTGCTTCGTACCACCAAGGTCTTCGCAGATTCCAACCCCATGCAATACTTGCTCAGCCGTTTCCAAGTCAACGACAAATTTGCTCGATGGATCGTTATCCTTCAGGAATACGACCTTGAGTTCTCAACACCAAAGAGTAAAAAGGCCCTCGTTCTCGCTGAACTTGTCACGACCCTTCCCTCTGACACACCCAGTGCCCCCGTCAATACCGACTTCCCTGACGAACATCTCTTTTACATCACTTCTGATGATCCCTGGTATGGCGAACTTCTCGTCTACCTACGAACTCAAAAGTTCGAGAACCACCTATCATGAGATGATCATCGGCGCATTCGCCATCAGGCACCCTGCTATCTCCTCATCGGTGACATCCTATATCGGCGGGGCATCGACACCATTCTTCGTCGCTACTTGACTATTGACGAGGCCGACAGAGTCTTAAAAGACTGCCATAGCGGTGCCTGTGGGAGCCATCTTTCGGGCATCGCAACGGCTCAAAAGATTATCCGAGCCAATTACTTTTGGCCTACCCTGTTTCATGATTGCATACATGCCGTGAAACGATGTGAGCAATGTCAGCTCTATGCCAACAAAGCCCACGCTCCCCCCGCTCTTCTCCACCCTGTCATTACTGCAGGCCCCTTTTGTAAATGGGGCATTGACTTTATGACTTGTAATCCCCCCTCCAACAATGGTCACAAATACATTGTTGTCGTTGTCGATTACTTCACCAAATGGGCTGAAGCTATGCCCACCTTCAACAACACCGCTGACACTACAGCGCATTTTTTCTTCAACCACGTCATATCCCAGTTCGGAGTACCACTCCAACTCATTTCCGATCATGGGAAACATTTTGAGAATGAGATTTTCATCGAACTCTCATCTCAGTTAGGCTTCTCCCACGAGTTCTCCTCACCATACTACCCTCAATCAAACGGACAGGTCGAGGCAGTCAACAAAGTCCTCAAGACCATGTTACAACGCACGGTTAATAAACATAAAACCAATTGGCATCATATGTTGTTTTCCGTGCTATGGGCTTATCGAACAACAATGAAGACCGCCACAGGTTTCACGCCATTTCACTTAGTCCATGGGGTCGAGGCAACTCTTCCCATCGAGTGAGAAATTCCCACCCTTCGCACCGCAATCGAGCTTTTACCTGACACTGCTCCAATGGAGAAACACTTGCTGAACCTGGAGTCTCTGGATGAGGATCGTCGATCCTCATTACAGAGCAACGAGGCAGCTAAAAAATGATCCAAGGCTACCTTTGATCGCCATGTCAACCTTCGATCATTTCGTGAAGGCGACCTTGTCCTCGCCTATGATATCGCTCACGATACCTTTGGCCACGGAAAATTCGAATCACTTTGGCATG
>ML786322.1:398209-416622 GCA_009831015.1 Picea engelmannii | reverse complement strand
GCTACCTTTGATCGCCATGTCAACCTTCGATCATTTCGTGAAGGCGACCTTGTCCTCGCCTATGATATCGCTCACGATACCTTTGGCCACGGAAAATTCGAATCACTTTGGCATGGCCCTTACATCATCCAACATTGCCTCACTAAAGGTGCATACATCCTGGCCTCCCCCAACAGCCTCTCGCTCAAAGAACCCGTCAATGGGTTATACCTCAAGAAATTTTATGCTTAAACGTAGTCAAGCTACTTTAGGTTCTTTTTCTTTTTTAGCGTTTTTAATCTTTTTTTCGCCCTCATCTAAAAAATATCCTTTGTGCTATTGAAAGATGACTCCTCCACCAGCTTACCACATTGGTTACCCCGACGACGCCAACCGTTGGACACAAAATCTCGCTTCGGCTGCTTGGGCTCTCTACACCCCTTCACACGAAATGCTACATTCCAGCGACATCTGTTTAGGACCAGCAACCAATAACCAAGACGAATACACTGCTGTCATTGGCCTCTTGAATGATGCCCAACATCATCGTATTCGTCACCTTAGCGTTTTCCTTGACTCTCAACTGGTCGTTCTCCAACTCAACAATGTATACCGTGTACGCAATCCGTGCCTCTTTCGCAAATACCTGCAGGTTAGATTATTATCTCGACATTTTGATTCCATTACATTTACACATATTCCAAGAGAATTGAATCAAACAACAGATGAAATAGCTAACATGGTGCTAGATTGGCATATATCACATCAAGCCACACATACATAAACATCTCATATATCCTTTCACAGCATATAGATAGAATCAACATCATCAACATCAGCACACAAAACACATGTAAACAACACTTGGATCTCAAACATGTATACTCATATATATATATGGGCCCATCAGGCCACCCAAATGTTTACATACAAAAAATATACATACATCGGCCCACAGGCCAGTGCCACATCTCGGTACAAAACTCGGCTCACCAGCCTATATAATCAAAAAATGTATACAAAAATACATCAAGGTGCCTCTATCGCACCCCCCGCTGCTCCTCCCTCAGGAGGAGGTGGTGGCCTACCCCCACCAGCCCCAGGCGGTGGTGGTGGAACATCCGCAGGACCCCCCTGCCCAGGCGGCAGGCGTCCGCTAGTCATCGTGGCGAGCACAGCTGCTCGTCGCACTAGGCCCCGCCATGGTGGCGGTAATCCAATACACTATTCCAGGAACCCCTCATCCTGGATACAGATCCACATGCCCTCAGGCACGTCCTGCAACACCATCTCAAAACGACGGCGTATATCATCCAAATTGACTCCGGCTGCTGCCGGAGGAGCGTGTGATGGCCCCGCACTAGGGTCATCAAAACGACGCCTCTGCGTCGGTCTCTCGGGCCCTGCTGGTCGCCCAGCAGCCTCATCCCTTGGATGCCTCCCTCCACGCGGCGGTCTCTCCCGCTCTCATTGCGCTGGCGCTCGGTACAACTCCACCTTGTGCCCGCGAGGTGCCAAATATGCACATGCACAAAACAAGCAACAAAAGATCATATCAGTATCCATACATCATACATATGAACTGGTATATCAAAATCAAAACATAAATCAAAACATACAAGTACTCCACATACCTCGGTGATCAAAAACCTCCCCAGGAGGCAGTACCATATCCGGGTCCCCCCAGAAGTCCACCCCAGCATAGGGGAACTGGAGTATAACCTGCGATATCTGCCGCCATATATGCGCCGCCTGCGCCGTGAAATAGTGCCCGCCTTCGCCACCACCGTGGCGATCCAAAATCTGTGACCACCGCCTCAAGCGTGGCTCTCGTACCCCTGGTGCCTCTAGTAGCACCCTTGGGCGCAGCATCGACACCCTCTCCAAGAAATAGGCCACTAGAATGGAGCCAAAAGAAAACTCCCCGGTGCCTATGGACCGACAACGGTCCAGCTACGTGATCATCCATGCATGTAGGGTCAAACCCCAGGCGAACCGCTCACGGCCCGCCACCACCCTCTCCATCAAGAACAACTCACCACCACTGATCCGGTGGGTCGCCAGTGACCCGTACACTCGAATAATCATCGCTGCTATGCAATGATGCAACAGGGAATCTATCCCACTGATACTCACTGCCGTCCCAGCCATGTAGTGCTCGCCTGAGCAATATCGCTCGGCGACAGTACGCAGATGAGTGTCCCTCGGTAGCACAGGCTCTGCCGGAAATGGTGTTCCCCGGAAGGGGAGCCCAGTCAAAAAGTATATATCCTCCACCACAGTGAAGGGGATCTACTCTCCTCGCACGAGGAAGCAGTGCTGATCTAGGCTCCACATCTAGAGCAGGAACTAGAGTAAATACTCCTGTGCCCGTATCAACAGGCACTCAAAGAACTTTAGCAACCCACTGGTTGCTAAAGCCACTCGAACTGCAGGCGGTGCATTGGCCACAACATCCCACAACTATGACCAGTCTTGCTCACGCCACCGCACATCTATGATCACTGCTCGCCACCTGCACACAACCCAAAGTCCTATATTAGCTTATGCAACCATCCAGTACATCAAAAAAGGATAATTTTTCACCCTAAAACCTTGCCTCAAAAGCGCGGTTTTACCACCCACAGGCGCACACACATGTGCACCTGTTCACTATACAGGCGCGCACGTATGCGTGCCTGTTTTTCCCACAGGCGCGCTCTTGAGCGCGCCTGTTCACAATACAGGCGCGCGCTAGGGCGCGCCTGTCACACCCACAGGCCCTCTCTATAGCGCGCCCGTTCACCCCACAGGCGCGCATGCATGAGCGCATGTCTACCTCACAGGTGCGCCCCTAAGGCGCTCTTGAAATTCCCTCTCCCGCGCACGCATGCGCGCTTAGTCAGTGTACAAGCGCGTACACATGCACGCCTTCCACTGAGTCGCCCACGCATGTGGGCCCACACCCTAGTCAAAACCCCCTAAAACCCATTGTACGCCCCCCCCCTACTTACCCTGCCCAAAAAATAGAAACCTATTTCTATGCAGGATGATCAGACCACTAACCTGCAACTCGTACGCCGTCGATCGGGTACCTCATGATCCCAGAATCACTCAATCTCCTCTGAATCTGCTCGAAAACTCACTGTAGCAGCAGGTACAAATGAGGTGGCAATGTGGGCCCTACAACTATATATAGGCCTTTTGCCAAACTTCCACTTACCATTCCAAGAGCCCACGACGTCCATTTTTCGAACCGTCTTCAGCCACAGGATCAGTGTCCCGCCACCTACATCACGACTGTCCCTGGGTCACTTTTCATCCTAGGCCCCCGGGGCGCCCTTTTTCCATATCATGGTCAGGTACACATGCGCATAGTCACATTTGTCAAATACATGCTCATATCTTACTTTCTCTTTAGATATTGTTCACTTTGGGTATTTGGTTGTTCTGTGTGCAGGTACTTGATCATCATCCCTCAACAACATTCCTTCAGGTATATACTCAACACTGGCATGTAGTCTCTCTCGCTGTATTGCATTTACATTTCCAGTCACACCCTCTGATATTGGCCTTTAGGAAACCCATTCCCGGCTCTGCAGTACTCACACCTCCAGTTGCATCTTCAGTACTGTCACCCGGTAGCATTCTCACCCACATGAGTTGTCCCATTCATAGCACCTTTTTGCACTTTTGACACTCATTTTGTTCTTCATTACCCTTTAGGGATGGGAGTCCCGATAGTCTTTCATCATGTTGCGAATTAACCACATACTTCTTCTCCTCATTTTTCTAGCTTCCCATATGGACTCCCAGATCATCGCTTCATGGTTACATTCTTTTTTACCTGCACCTCCGCAGGATCACAAACCCACCATTTCATCCACCATCAGTTTGCCCATCTGTGAATCTATCTCCATTTCACCTACCTCATACAGAAACTCACCAATGGGGTCGCCAATGGCCCCCCCACCCTTCATTAGTTTTTCAAGAAATTTCTACCCTCCCTGGGGCACTCATTTCATAATAGGGCACCCATTTCTGTATTTGTACATATTTCCCCAATTTATTCATTATTTATTGTACAAACACCTTTATTTTCTGTTATTTACTTTTGTCGTCACCATTGGCGACCTTCTTTCCTTTTGGCCACACGCAACCCATGCCACCCTTGGTTGGAGCTTTACTTCTCATTTACCCTCACCGGCCTCGTCTATATCTTCAGAGTACTACCCAAATTACTTACCTATATCCTCTGAATTTGTTCACCTTGTCCCACCTCTGGCACAACTTATCCTCGGTCTTGGCATCCCCCTGACACTCGACCTTGTCACACGGTTGCGGCCACTGTTTGTCTCATACATTATCCAACCACGGGCAGTCTTGAGTCTTCCCACTCCTTGACTTCATCCATGTACCTCTGCCACTTCCTCACCATAGTAGATTCCGTGAAGCCCTTTGCTTCTGGGAGTCGCGTCCCCCTTTTGTCGACATCAACAAAATTTTCTAGAAGGGCGACAGTATCTTGATTCTCATTTTCCATTCAATGAGCGATCTCGGACGACACAGGGGGAAACACCATTGCTCCCTGATGTCGTTGACCCCCATAACATTCGACGCCAACACTTTCTCATGTTGCGGTGGGTCTTACTTTGTGACTATTTCAGTTTTTCTTATCAGTTGCCGAAGACCTCTGAACTTGGTAGGGCCACCAATGCCCACATCACCGTCGCTGTTTATTTCCGCGACCATTACCTATGGTTAAGAGTATGTTCTTTTGCAGAATTGTCTTCTGCCTTTATCATTCAGCCCCTGAGGGCGCTGCAGTTGTCTACATCAACATTTCTGTCATATTCTTTCAGAGTTACATCATACGAGCATGGGGCATGCCCACCTCATTTGTATACAGTTGTATACTATTACGCACCTTGTGGAAGGTCGGGTTCTACAGGTACCTTTCTTCTCCAAAGGATTGCTCTACACGGTCCCACTCTTGCTCTCCCTTACAACACCATTCTCAGTAAAAGAAACATTGATGGATTTCAGCTATACGTATGCTCCTAACCTCATCCATCAGGGGGCATTTGTTATCACTGAAATTTCGTCCACACATGGCGACAAGAACTCCACATCGTCAAAATAGGACTGGAGTCATTCATGGCACAAGATTAATTCCACAACATTGCAAAAGGGTAAAAAACTATACAAAATGACCAAAAAATTGAAGGGCACTTTACAAAACCTGGGTTCATGCGTGTATGCGCGTAACAACAACGTATAATGCGCGCATCAGTGCACGATGCACGACTGTTAAGCGAAAAACCCGCGTGCCTGCTAAACGACGCATTTATTGAAATCGGTCGGCCTCCCAACCACTAATGGATCAGCTCCCAAGTCGATTTGACACCAAATCTGAGCTCAATCCTCATGGTGGGCTGGTCAAAGACCTAATTGAGCCCTAAAGAGCCCCTTTTCACATTCCAAAGAGGTCTCATAATAACCCAATGCTAGGCTATAAAAAGCCATGAATAACCACCATTTTCTCAAGGAATTCTTTGTATTGTTATGGTGCTGAGATTGCTAAGGACTCATTCTTTGGCAATAAACATCACAAGCTGCATTTCATAGAGCTATTCACCCCTCACTTGGGTGAATAAGCTTGGAGTTCTTTTACCCACATTTTCATCTTTTCATTGTAAGGAGAGCAAGCTTTGAGGGCCTCAAGAGCCTTCCATTGGAGAAAGAAGGGACCCAAGTCCCCTTTCTTCATTGTGCCTTTGGATTTCATCAATAGATCAGCTTATACATTGGTGATATTGGTCCATTTGTATTTATTTTTCATTTGTTTTATATGCGCATAGTTTTTATTAGTTTTAGTTTAATTCTTGTCTATTGTTTTGTTTTGTTTTCCCTAACCCTTTCCTTTCACAACTGTCATGCCTAGCAGATCCCAACTGGGCATGCAAGCACTGTTAATTTGCTCACCTAGTGACGAATTGGGTGCAAAAACCAGGCTAAGGTCTCTTTAACAACATATAAAATAATACAAAGGTTCCTACTCAAACTAAGACCCTACAATATCTCATTCCCCACATGCCTGTCCCACCCCAGAAAGTGTGCCCCTTTTCTACTCAACAATATTTCAGCTGCCCCACTTCCCTTCCGAGGCTTCAACAACAGGTTGAAAATGAAATATGAGAGACATGTAGCTGTAGTTTGGCACCTTGGGAAATAAATTCCCAACGTTTATCTCACTTGTAGAGAATTCACACGGGTCTGAAAACCTGCTTCTTCAAATATATGGGCCTGGCAGCCCACTTCTTCAATCCTACGAGCCTGACAACCCGCTTCTTCAATTCAACTCTCGAGCTAACTAGTACAAGAACATGTTCCTTGTTACAGTCCAGTACCATAAGGTATGATTCCCATTTGCCTCCCTCAAGGAATGATAATAATCCCTGACAAAATAATGATAATTACCCCTTCGCACTATGTCCCCAAATATATATATGCATGTGTCTTTTAAAACACTTGGCAACCAAGGGACTCCCTTGTCTCTACTTTATAACTTTGGATATATTCATATCCATTAATTTATATTTAAGGAATACTAATATAATATTCCATTGGTATTAATCCCCCTAACTTAGACCATTTCTGAGACTCTTAGCTCCCTTTTCCCTTCCTAGTGGAGTTTACCCCCCCATACTAATTTGTGGGTTAGTCTGCAACATTGATGTACTTTATTAAAAATATGATTGCTTACATATTACAAAAATAGGCTCACTAGCCTTTAGCATATAGATTCTCTGGCATAATAACCACACATGCACCTTGGCCCAAAATATCATGGATCACAAGAATATAAAACATTTACATTTATATGTACAATTGGGGTTCGGCCTATGGGTATTACATTCCCCTCCCCCTTATTTATGCACTTACCTTAGTGCAATATATACCCATATACAATCAAAACTTTAATATTTTTAAAAAAGATGCTAATACTTTTCCCGCATAGCCTCTTCATACTCCCAATTTTCATCCTCATGACCGTACCAGGTCCATTGGACCTTTACTAGTCATATGGCTTGATTCCAGAGCTGCTTGATCTTTCGGTCCAATATGAACACCAGATGCACTTTAAAGCCGCCTTCCTGCTCCACCTAAATCACATTCCAATCAATGACATGATTAACATCAGGAACACACTTTTTAAGCAATGATACATGGAATACATTATGAATACACATTGATGCAGGTAAATCAAGCATGCATGCTACGATCCCAATCCTTTCTAGGATTTCAAATATCCCACAATAACAAGCTACCATATTTGAGCAATTTCCTAACCTCGTGTAACTTCTCTTGTCCTTTAATTTTAAGAACACATGGTCACCCACTTTAAATTCTCTATGGGTTCTTCCCTTATCAACATTATTTTCTACCGGTCTTGGGCAACCTTTAAATTTTGTTTTATTTTCATCATTTTCTCTTCCATTTCCCTGAGTAGTTCTGGCCCAACCATTGCTCTGTTCGTGGGGTTATCCCAACTTACCGGTGTGTTTCACTTTCTTCCATACAAAGCGTCAAATGGGATCATCTTTAAGGATGCTTTTTATGCATTGTTATAATCAAATTCCACCAAATTCAAGTAATCCTCCCATTTGGATGGTTTATCCATCACATACATCCTCAAAATATCCTCAATCACTTGATTTATTCTCTATGTTTTCCCATCCGACTCTGGATGATAGGCCATGCTAAAGTTCAGTTTGGTTCTAAATCCTTTGAATAATCCTTTCCAAAAATTTGAGGTAAATTTTGGGTCTCTTTCAGTCACAATGGTGTTGGGTATACTATGCAGTCAAGCAATTTCTCTCATATAAATATCAACAATGTTGATTTCCTTGTGAGTGAGATTTACTGGAATAAAGTGGGAAGCTTTAGTAAGATTGTCTACCACCACCATGATGGAATCATGTTTCTTGGTTGTTCTAAGAAGCTTGGTGATGAAATCCATTGTTACAACTTCCCACTTCCACTCATGAATGGGTAATGGCTATAGCAGACCAGCTGGGTGTTTGTGCCCAACCTTGACATTTTGACATTCCAAACACTTGGCAATAAAATCAACAACCTCTTTCTTCAGGCATGGATAATAATAGTGGCTCTTGACAAATGCACTAATTTTCTGATAACCTGGGTGTCCAGCATAAGGCACATACATTTCTCCCAATGTGATATTCTTCAATTATCAAGAATTTGGCACATAAATTCTACCCCTGTGCATGAGAATTTCATCATTTTTAAGCTTATAGTGTTCAAATTTCTACTGTAAATTACTTTGCTAAATTTTTTCCTTTACCTCCATGTATTTCTGATCTGATTTTGCAGCCTCTAGAATCCTATCTTTCAAATATGATTGGTACATTCTAATGGATATAACATGCATTTCATGCACCCTCCTACCGAGTTCATCAACCACCTTGTTCTCTTTACATTTGATATGTTTTATATCAAAATCATATTCACTGAGGAAATATAACCACCTGCTTTGCCTGGAATTTAGAGTTGGTTGTCCAAACAAGTATTTAAGACCACTATGGTCTGTCCTTAAATAAAATATTTTTCCCATGAGGTAGTGCCTCCACATATTCAAGGCATGGACTATGGCTGCCAACTCCAAATCATGAGTAGAATAGTACCTTTCATGCTCCTTCAACTTCCTTGATTCATATCACACCACATACCCATTCTGACTAAGGACTCAACCCAGTCCTTCTTTACATGCATTAGTGCATACAATGAAATTTTCATTTGGATCAATAATCCTTAGTATTGGAGCACTTGTTAATAATTGCTTCAAGTGTTGGAAACTCCCTTCAAAATTCAATGTCCACTCAAACTTTACACATTTCTTTTGAAAGGAAGTGATTGGGTGTGCAATATTTGAGAATCCTTCAACAAATATCCTATAGTAACCTACAAGGCCCATGAATGATCTCACCTCCGAGACATTCCTTGGTGTTGGGCATCCTTCAATGGCCCTTATCTTTTCTGGATCCATTGCTATCCCTTCCTATGAAATGATATGGCCCAAATAATGAATTTTCTTCTAGTATAACGGATTCTCCCTCAATACTTGTAACACCATTCTTAAGTGTTTTTCATGCTCTCCTTTGGACTTATAATATATCAAAATATCATCCAAGAAGGCAATGGAGAAATTATCCAAGTGATTTCAGAATAAAACATTCATGAGACACATGAAGACAACTGGTGCATTTGACAACCCAAATGACACCATTGTGAACTCATAATGGCCATACCTTGTCATGAAGGTAGTCCTTTTGATGTATTGTTCTCTAATTCTTACCTGATGATAACCTAACCTAAGATCAATCTTGGAGAATATTTTTTCATCTTTGAGCTGATCAAAGAGGTCATCTATCCTAGGCAAAGGATACATTTTCTTCACAATTACCTTGTTCAACTGCCTAAAGTCTATGCAAAGTCTCAAAGTTCCATCCTTTTTCTTTACAAATAGTATTAGGGCATCCCAAGGTGACACACTTGGGCGTATGTACCCCTTTTTTAGAAGTTCTTCCAGTTTCATTTGAAATTCCTTTATCTCTGGTGTACTCATCCTGTAAGGAGTCTTAGATACTGGATTTTCTCCTGGCACTAGATTTATGGAGAAGTCAATATCTCTCTTGGGTGGAAATTATGGTTTTCCTTGAAAACATATTCAAACTCTTTTAGGAATCACAGACTCATAGACTCATGGTCTTGTCACCTTTCCTTCATAAGTCATCTGAAAAGTCTCTACAATTAACCATTTTTCCAATTATTCAAATTCACGGACTTGCAGACTCACGAAATCATCATAAGTCTCAACACTTAGCCATTTTTCCATCTTCACGATCTCCCAAACTCATGAAAACATAACTCCAACACTTAGATTATTTTTCATCTAAGCGGACTCGCGGACTCACGGAATCACAGAAACATAACTCCAACACTTAGATTAAATTTCATCTAAGTGGAATGGAAGACTCTCAGAATCACAGACTCAGGGACTTGTAGACTCACGATTCATTTCTTCTTCCTTTCATAAGTCCACCTGAAAAGTCTCAATACTTAGCCATTTTTCCACTTCTTCGGACTCGCGGACTCACGGACTTGCAGACTCACAAAAGCATAAATCCAACACTTGGATTATTTTCATCTCCCTGTATCCATGTACCTACCAACATGGAAGTACACGTCACCTACCACCATGTCAGGTGACATGTTCCCCCCCACGTCATGCTGATGTCAACGTACGAAAAAATACTGAAAGTTTTCCAATTTTGCCTATTTTCCAAAATTCCAAAAATGCTAAAATTCGCCCAGAAATGGAATTCCTTCCTGGGACATCATTAGAGCTCTGGGAATAAGCTTAATACAACCAATTAAATCCCTGCACATATAAATTTGTATGTTTCTTTCAAATTTGACTCTTTTTCTTCGAATTTGCCATTATTTAATTGCAGGAAATTGGGGCTCTTGCCCAATTTCATTCAATTTCACCATTATCACTTTGCAACTATTATTTTTTTTTAACTTCATTCAGTCGGCCATAGTCTTATGTTGACTTCAAATTTGACCAATTTTAGGTATAAATTTTCTCAGAGAGAGATTAAAGTCCGGAAAAACTCATCCTTGGACCAAATTTTCCAAATTCCTTAGTAATTTAACAACATAAATTGGGGCTTTGACCCAATTTCACCCGACTGCTTCTGATTTTCCATGAAAACACTGTAAACATTTGTCAAACAATTTTCAAATGGACTCTTCCTGACTTATTATGATTTTGTGAGTCCAGGAGTCCGAAGAAGTGGAAAAATGGTTAAGTGTTGAGACTTTTCAGATGAACTTATGAAGGAAAGGTTACAAGGCCATGAGTCTGAAGAAGTGGAAAAATGGTTAAGTGTTGTGACTTATTATGATTCCATGAGTCCATGAAGAAGGAAAAATGGCTAAGTGTTGAGACTTATGATGAGTTTGTGAGTCTGCAATTCTGAAGAAGTGGAAAAATTGTTAAGTGTTGAGACTTTTCGGATGAACTTATGAAGGAAAGGTTACAAGACAGTGAGTTTGTGAGTACGTGAGTCTACGAGTCCATGAGTCTAAAGAAGTGAAAAAATGGTTAAGTGTTGGGACTTATTATGCGTTCGTGATTCCATGAAGATGGAAAAATGGCTAAGTGTTGAGACATATTATGAGTCCATGAGTCCGAGAGTCCGAAGAAGTGGAAAAATGGTTAAGTATTGAGACTTTTTGAGTGGACTTATGAAAGGAAGAAGAAAGCACTCGTGAGTCTGCAAGTCTGTGAGTCCACAAGTTCATGAGTTTGATTAGATGAAAAATAATCTAAGTGTTGGAGTTATGTTTCTGTGAGTCCACGAAGAATGAAAAATGGCTAAGTGTTGAGACTTTTGATGAGTCTGTGAGTCTGTGAGTCTAAAGAAATGGAAAAATGGTTAAGTGTTGAGACTTTTCAGATGGACTTATGAAGGAAAATGTTACAAGACCGTGAGTCCATGAGTCCAAAGAAGTGGAAAAAAGGTTAAGTGTTGGAACTTATTATGAGTCCATGAGTCCGTGAAGATAGAAAAATGGCTAAGTGTTGAGAATTATGATGAGTCCATGAGTCCACGAGTCTGAAGAAGTGGAAAAATGGTTAAGTGTCGAGACTTTTTAGATGAACTTATGAAGGAAATATTACAAGAAAATGAGTTCATGAGTCCGCGAGTCCAAATAAGTGGAAAAATTCTTAAGTGTTGGGACTTATTATGGGTCCGTGAAGATGAAAAATGGTTAAGTGTTGAGACTTATGATGAGTCCGTGAGTCTTCGAGTTCGCGAGTATGAATCAGTGGAAAAATGGTTAAGTGTTGAGAATTTTCGGACGGACTTATGAAGGAAAGGTTACAAGACCGTGATTCTGTGAGTCTGAAGAAGTGGAAAAATGGTTAAGTGTTGGGACTTATTATGAGTCTGTGAGTCCATGAGTCTACAAGTCTGAAGAAGTGGAAAAATGGTTAAGTGTTGATACTTTTTGGATAGACTTATGAAAGAAAGGTTACAAGACCATGAGTCCGAGATTCTGCAAGTCTGAAGAAGTGGAAAATGGTTAAGTATGGAACTATTCATACGGACTTATGAAAGGGAGGGTTATGCCTCTGTGAGTCCGCGAATTCTCTTAGATGAAAAATAATCTAAGTGTTGGAGTTATTCTTCTGTGAGTCCATGAGTCCGCTTAGATGAGAAATAATCTGAGTGTTGGAGTTATGCTTTAGTGATTCTATGATTCTGTGAGTCTTAGAGTCCGCATAGATGAAAAAAATCTAAGTATTGAGACTTTTCGGGTGGACTTATGAAATGAATAAGTAAGCACTTGTGATTCTGCAAGTCCATGAGTCCGCGAGTCCGCGAAAATGGTTAAGTAAAGATGAAAATGGTTAAGAATGGGAACTCTTCATATAGACTTATGAAAGGGAGAGTTATGCTTCCATGGGTCCGTGAGTTTGCATAGGTGAAAATAATCTAAGTATTGAGACTTTTCGGGTGGATTCATGAAAGGAAGAATTCTGATACATTATTGGAACATGATCATATAAAATTTTATGTAATTGTAAATTATTAAGCCTAAAAATTTTTGTTTGTTGCACATTTTGCAGATTTAACAACATTTATATCATAACAAGATCACCACAAAGTTCATAATCATGGAAGATGCACAAGGGGTTTTCATCTATTAGCACCATGATTTTCATAGCTAAGGTTATAGGTTTGTCAACAATTTTCAAAATCATGCATGTTAGCACCCATATTGTTTTATGACTGGAAGAATATAACATATCCAAGGGTTAGTTTCAAAAGGAATCTTATCATTTATTTGTTCCATTTCCATTTGCAACTGTGTGCTGAAAAATTTGCTACACGTCGCACAGTGGGCTATCGAGCAGTGGATTTCATCGCGCAGTGGATTTCATCGCGCAATGGATTTCGTCGTGCATTGGAAGTTTTCGTGCATAGGATGTTTTCACGTAGTGGATTCTGGCATGCAAAGGATGTCATCACGCAGTGGATTTTCCTACGCACATGTTATAGGTCGCATTGCGCAAATGACTGGTTTAGTGGTAAACTTCAAGATCAATTTCTTATAAACTGGAGAATAATTTTGAAAATCCTCGAGAGGTTTTTGTCTAGGAAAAAATACATAATAAAAACCTCTCTCATATTTGAAAAATGTGTCAAGTATTGGGATATTCGAAGGAATATTTGAGCCCTATTTTTCATTTTTCATGATTTCCTGTCCGAGACATGTTTTTCCGACACATATTCTGACTAGATGGAGATGATTTTTAAGAAACTGAGAGAGGTGTTTCTTTATAACGAGCTTAAATAAAAAAACCTCTCTCATTTTAGGAAAATACATTTTTATTAGTGAGATATGATGTCATATTTAACGCCTATTTTCCTAGTTTGCTATGCAATCCACTGCATTTTTTGCTGTAGGTTATTGTTGTGTAGCAAACTTGCTGTGCAGGGGTGATAGAGTGTCCAATAGTGAAAATGATGGCTTATCACAACCATATGTCTAATTTTTATCATGATCAATGATTGTAAATAATATCTTGGTTACGATTATGATTTGGAAAAGTCGGGTTTCCTATTTTTAGTAAATCTGTTGAAGTTATTGTTGTCTTTCAAAGAAACTAGATCCATGATTCTAGAAGAGATTAGATCGAACCTAAAAACCAAGTGTGACATTAGGTTTCTATATATGGGGATAATTTTCATGTAAAAGGGGTTGGTTGGAAAAATTGGTAGACGATAACTATTGTATGTAATTTGAGTTTTTTGACCGAAATTTAATGCAAAGGTCCTATAACTTGAAGAAAAGATTCTAGTTGTAGAAGTAGGATGTATTCTGCCTCTTTCTTTTCATATGTGTTTCCTTTCATATTTATTCATATATTTTTCTGTCTATTTCTGAACGAATTTTTGAACCTGTGGATTCCCTGCGCAACGCCCCTTGTTTGCACCACTTAGACAACACATTTTCTTCTAAAGCTAACTTTGAATTCACCCGCAACAATGCTCCGAGTTACTACCTGTGATTTTATCCCACCACACATTACGATTTTACACTGAAGATTGTTTCTTGTCTAGCCTTATCCTCTCAAGTTCAGTCATTGAGTCATTTGTCTTTGTTATTCCCTCAAATCAACTCCATAGCCCAAGTATTACTTTCTTGCACCAATATAACCAGAGCTCGTTTTATGAAAGGTGTTAAATCTAGCCACTGCTTTCAAATCCATATCCTGTGCGAAGACCATGCCTTCCGAGAGAGTCCTCCTAGATATGAAAGGCTAGTTTCAGGTCTCAAATTTGGTTGAAAAAGTTACCTTCGTCGTCTGTTTATTAGCTGAACAGATTTACAGAGTGCTAACATTTTGATGTTGTTGCTGGGGACAGGATTGAATGAAACTTTCCCTGGGAAGAATGACGTTGTTTCAGTTCTAACTTCTGAGAGCATAATACACTTAGGCACATATTGGATGTATTTATGCTTTGGCGACTCCACACATAAGAAAATTAGTTGAAGGTGATTCCACTGGAAGACGAATCTAGAGCTAAAAGTTTTCATGGTGATTCCAATCAAGCTTCAAATGCGATTCAAAGACTCCACTGGAGAATGAGACCTGTTGACAGAGATATGGAAGAGCACTATGGAAAAATAAGGTACTCAAGCTTAAGTTTAGTTCAAGAAGTAATTTTTTGTTTGATCAATATCTTCTTGTCCTTTCCTGAGTTTTTCAAAAGAATATTTCTTCACTTAAATGAAGCCTAGAGATCTACCCTTTTATATCCTTCAATGAAAATTGTAGGTATACCTCCTTCTTCTTGTATAACTGATATTCACCAAGCTCCTTCCTCTGAGCCATATGATGTTCATGATCATTCTTGTGAGATTAATGAAATCAAAGCTGAGATTATACCTTCTTTTCTTAATCCTACACCTTCCAAGATTCAAGAAAGATACAATCCTTTTAAATTTCCTTCCATCCTTCATGAATTTCCTCTGAAACATTATAAGTATCTTCCTAGGTTTGATGGAGATCTTGATGGACAATTAACTGAAAAACATATTCAGGTCTTTGAGCATTTCATAGACCTTTTTGACATCGAACATGATGATGTGTCTATGAGGGCCTTTTCTCAGTCCTTACAAGGAGATGCCAAAGCATGGTTCAGACATTTGCAGCCTCAGTCGATTAGCTCGTGGGATGAACTGAAGGAAGCTTTCCGTAGGTTTTGGAGTGAGAAAAATTCATGGGATCTACTCCTTTCAGATTTTTATTCCATGAGAAGAATGAAATATGAAACCATCTCAAATTTTAGCAGGAGGTTTGTTATTCTTTATTATAAACCGCCTAAAGAAGTCCAACCTCCTGAAGTTGCTGCCATGCTCCATTATGTAACAACCTTTCAATCAAACTTATATTTTCTTTTGATGGAAAGGAAGTCTATGTCTTTGCAGTAGATGTTCAACAATGCTCAAAAAGTTTAAGAAAATATTCAAGCATGTAAACAGGTTCAAAATGAGGAGTTGGATGCTCAAGAACATGACAATGAATATGAACAAAGAACAGTTGATTTGAATCTTGAGAAGAGGGTTAATAATATCATATGTCCTCTTGAAGATTTAAATGTTGATGATTTTGAAAAGGATTATATTCCACTTATTGAAAAGAAGGTGCTAATTTAGCTTCTGATCCATCCCATGATAATCATGGGGTTGACTGCTTTATGTATTCATTTGTAGATAGTCAAGAAAATGAATTTGCAAATCATCTTGTTGAAGAGCATGTTGATGTCCCGAGATTTTTCTTGTTAGATGACATTGCAGATGTTGTTGATTTGCCTATATATGATGAATATGATTATGGTTATGATTTTGACTTCCTAGAACAACCATCTGCACGTTCTCTATCAGAAAATGTTCCTTTTTAGTAGTGTAATAAGAGCAATCAACATACATATCACAGCTACAAAGAAGAATATGAAGAAAGTACCGAATCAACTAAGGGAAATTCTTTACCTTTATGATTTTCTTCATTTAAATTGTTGAAAGAAAATTTAAAGATCATCACTAAAGCAGAGGAATGTGTGCTGATGAAAAATCACACTGATTCATGGGAAACAATTGACAAGAAATTGCAACAATCTTCTCATGTGTTTAATGACCCTATTGCTTGTTATATGGAAGGTTTTATTAGTTCAAAATTGTAGCCATTGGTCGAAGATGAATCTGAAAAATGAGTGTGTTCAAAAAATGAGTGTTTAATAGGGCACCTCTTTCTCTTTAGGAGAGGGAAAGCCTCACTCCAAGGGAGATGTCCCAGGACCTAGTTGGTTGATCAAGGGAAAAAATATATGGTGAAAAACCACCCCTCTCTCTAGGTCATGCAACAAAAGAAGTCACTTGGGTGAAGTTTAAAGGGACAAGGGAAAATGAAAATGGGTTTGTACATTCCCTTTACTAATGAAACATCAAATGTTAGTAGAAACAATTATAATCAATGACTTCGTAAGAAAATTATGTGTTTCCTGAACAATTTACTATACAATAAAAGTGAGATTACAGTAGCAACAATGTATCCTGAAAGGTGCAAGTTTTGATGAAAATGAAGAGATACAAGAGTCTTGCAAACTTGATAATGATTTGTCACTCACAATTTTCAAGATAAACACAAGTCAATAAATGAATTAAATGGATATCTAAACATTTACAACAAAATTAATTAATGATGATGAAAACAATGGAAACCACTTCAAAAAAGTACTATCATAAAGCAATAAGACACTACTTCAATATCCAATGATTATGTTTTTCTTAGTACAAATGCCCAATGGTTTTATGGATGGATTTAGGGCTGTTAGGGGCTGAAACAGTGGATGTAACAACAACTATGACAATGATAACAACTTTGGAATTTTCACTCTAGAAAGGCAATTGAACATACACTTTAACACTTATTCATAGTACCTTGCCTTATACAAATCCTAGGATGAATTAGATGGTTGGTAGGCTGATATAAGCTACAAAATGATGGTTGTAGTAGTGATTATGACAACAACAAATTAGTTGTTAGTATTTATAGACTAGGTTAGCAAATTAGTAGAGTAAGAAGTGAAAGAGTTTGAGTATGAAGTGAAAGTTTGAGTTGAGTCTTTTCAAGAAGTAAGAGAAGAGGACTAGTGCCTTCAAGGGTAATGGAGTCAAGGAGGACGATTCCTTCTAAGACAAAATTCTAGGGTGGAGGAAATTCTAGGCCCTAATACCCTGTTATCACTGAAAAATCATCCCCAACATTGCACACAAGTTGAAGAAAGACATCAATTCCAACAACAATTAGTCCACCTACAACACCAAAATCAATCAAAAGAAAAAAAACTATATACTTGGTTCAAAAAATCAAAGTGTGAAAATTAACCAAAGGAAGTGCGAGCATAGTGCGCATAATGCACAGACTAACATAGGCATCAGCATGCACTATGCGCAAGATGCATGACAGTCTATGAGAAAATCCCTGCACTTCTATGGACAATGCATTTATGGATCTTGTCGGCCCCTCAACCACTTCTATTCCGACCCCCAACATGATTTGATACTCATATACGAGCGAAATCTAGCTTGGAGGTTGGTCAAGGGCTAGGAAGTGCCCTAAAAGGCCCCTTGTTCACAACATGAACCAATTATATCTTTCCATGAATGGATGCTATAAATATGTGGCATGGGTGTGATAAGAAAATAAGAACTTCAAAGTATTGTTATTCTGCAAGAATTCTTCTTTGAGAATCCTCTTTTCTCTTGGAATCATTCAAGCACCATTGCAATAGGCCATTCCACTCACTTCTTGAGGGAATTGGAATTGTATTTATTCACCATTTTTCATTTTCCATTATATGAAGAGAAAATATCTCTATTAGGGAACTCAAGAGCCCTCCCAAGGAGGAAGAGGGGACTCATAAGTCCCTACCTTTCTCTATGGTGTTTAGCCTATCAATATATTGATCCATTGGTAGCTATATATTGGTCATTTATTTCTTTTCATATGTTCTGGTTTTTCAAGTTCCTCTAACATTGATTTCTTATTTTTTTTTAGTTTTATTTCTTTGTTTTCATATGCATTTGGTTAATCTAATCAACTCACAAACTTCTGTATTGTTCGCCTGGCTTAATTAAGCATGAAAGTGTTGGATTACTGAGAGGGGGGGTGAATCAGTAATAACGTAATTATAATCCTTTTTCTTCAAATGTTATATCAATGTAGAATTATTATCCAATAATGAGCAGTAATAAATAAACAATCACACACATGCACAGTACACCAG
>ML786322.1:359377-386745 GCA_009831015.1 Picea engelmannii | reverse complement strand
TCCATATTTACTTCTTATCAACCATGAAAAAACAATAATGAGTCATATTTACATCAAACACTATTGGGTCCATTACCCAAAAATTTGTGCTACGGGTCTTTCTTCAAGGGTTGACATCAATGACAACCAACCTTAATCAACAGAAAGTGTTTTGTTTTTTCTCACCCAAGTGACAAAACCAACACAACAGATTGGCGACCATACTGGGGATCGATATCAAATTCTTCCCTATTTAAGTATTGAGAGCACTTATTTCTTATTGTTTTGACATGCAGGTACCAAAACGGGCCTAGCCGAACCTGCCAAAGTCAAAATTCAAAGCCAAGGAAGGAGTATTTCACTTCGACTTTTCCTCCTTGATGCGTGACAGGAAGTGCACGGTTTTCAAGGCCCATAGACGTGCACTGTGTGCAAAACATGTTTCATTACTTTGTGCACTCTGCACATTTTTCACCCTCTGCATGCCTGTCAGAATTGTAGCCCACGCATAAGTCCAATTTCTTCAAATTGTAAGGGTTTTATGAATGGTTTGAGGGCCCCTAACCTTCAGATTTTTATTTTCCTGCACTTTGTAAGGAAACTACACTTCACTTAGAGTCCTTTCTCACGAGAAAGATTAGATAACATAAGCACATAGGGGTAAAAATAATCACTATTTTTCTCTTTTTCTTTGTTGCCACATGGATGGCTCATTTTTCTTTTAAAATTTTAAGTTGAAGTTATTTCTTTTCATACACAATCACTTAAATTGGGACTAGAAATTAATTTTAACCCTCAAGTATGCTCTTCCCCTGAACCCTAGAGTGATTTCGGGAATCAGAAAAGGTGGTTGAAATCACATTTCATCTCCCTTAACAAATCATTAGGAGAGGACAAATCCCCCCTAGGGTTCCTCTTAGTTTTGGAAGTTATCTTAAATCTTTGTAAGGGCCCATACATGCCCACATGTTTGCAATGTTAGGATAGTTTCTAAATGCTTTCTTAGTTTAGACAAAACTCTAGGAAAGTTTAAAGATCAAGTAACGGGCCCATACATGCCCACATGTCTACAATTCTAGGATAGTTTCAAAATCTTTCTTATTATAGATAACATTCTAGGGAGTTTAAAGGATTTGTAAAGACCCATATGTCCACATTGATAGTTCTTTTGGGCTTTACAAGATTGTACCAAAGACACATAGTAAGCTAGGTAAGAAGATTTGTAAGGACCACATGAAGTCCACATGTTGCAATCTCATACTTAAATTATTAAAATATTTGCACACTTTTCACTTTCTTGCACACAAAGCCACTTCTCACACACATTTCTATTAGAATAGTGGAGGTCAAAGTAGAATTTATTCAAAAGGAATTCCAAAATATCTGACTACTTTGGAAATTATCCACACCAATTAATTCAAACAATGTTGGTCCATGACCCCAATATCTCATCCCACCACATCTAAATTTTTTCTAAGAACACACTAAATTTTCCTCCACATGAGCTGCCAAAATAATTTTTTTAGTCTAGGTAGGATTTCGGGGGTAGGCATCCAAATAACCCACCGTTATCAGGTTCTCACATTTTGAAACAATATAAGTTAATAATAGGGATATTTCAAATCCTCCAAGTCAAGTGTTCCTACACCATAAGGTAGGGATATACCCATGAAGGGTCGAGGGCTGAGGTCCAGTTGTTCTGCGCATCCCTCTTTGAGTCACCCAACTCTTGTGAGGGAATCTAGCTCGTGACCCATTTCTGAGGCTGAAAATCTAAATGCTGCACTTTTCTTGAGGTACTTAGTGGCCAAACAATAGGATATCCACCTAGTTGGCGATTGTGGGCTGCAATTTCAACTTGATCATATTTTGTGTGGCTATTGGGAAATATCGCTATTGGGAAAAGTACAACCCCACCAAATCCCTCTAAAGGGACAGGTCCATCACCTACACACACAATGGCCAGAACTGATCCTCCACCAAATCTCTTTATGCCATACTTGGCATCCCTTAACATTCTTGATTTAACCAAACTCACGAATGATCCCATTTTGCATGACCCCACTTGGCCCAATATGCCTACAAAATTGCTTTGAGATATTCCAAAGTTTGAAGAAAAACCAGGGGATGATCCTGCCAACCATGTTATGAAATTCCACTTATGGTGCTCTTCAAACAACATCATGGATGATTCCATTTGCTTAATTTTGTTTCAACAAACTCTCACAGGTTCATCAACCAAATGGTATGTGGATGAAAAATCAAGGTCCCATGTGACCTTTGACTCATTGTCCAAGGCCTTTTTGTCCTTTTTCCAACTACCATTTTTTCATGATACTAGCTTAGAACTTCTCTTCGAGTTTAAACAAACCATTGTTGTCCATATCATCGACCACATCCATGAATGGAATCAATGACGTAGTCTGTGTAAAGCAAAAACCACCAAAGAACAACGTCTCAATTGGTTTCTAAAATCACTCGTCTCTGTTATTTCCAAGGATGTAACATCCACTTTTCCTCAATCAAAAGAGGAATCCATCACAAGGCCCAACAATTTGAGCTCATCTTTTCTTAGCTAGGTTACTTGTACATAGTATTTCTTGACGCACCTAGACCCATACCATTTGGATAGGAAAAACCTGGGATGTCCCATGCTGCGGATGGGTTGATTGGTTCTATGATGCACCGCAACCCTTACAACCACCCATCATCTATTTATGGTGCACCTCAGTATCCACAACCTTATGGAGGGATGTCTTATTACCTTCCCCCCACTCACCAACAATCATATCCTGTTTTTTTTCCTCAGCCGTTGGGGGGACCCCTACCGGTACCCCAGGTGCATCCGATCCCTCAATCAAGTGCGGGTCCACCCCCAACTCCCACATATGACCCTAATAGTGGTGGAAGTACCTAAACTTCCTATACACCATATGGATCATCCCCACAAAACAATCCATATTTTCCATTTCCTGGTCCTCCCCAACCTGTTTCTCCTCCACCAGGACAACCACATGCTGACGTTAACTTTGTTCAACCCTCTCCCATTCAACAAGTTCATAATTTAGAACAATTGAATACAAAAAAATTGACCCATCAGCTGAATAATGCCAAGAAGAAAGGAAAAAACTAGAACAATAGCAACCCGAGACTAGGAGGAAATAATCCCCAACAAAACCATCCCGCTGGGGGAAACCAGAATCAAGGCAACCAAAACCCCCAAGGGGGAAACAATAACAATCAACCATGACAAGGGAAGAACAATAACCTCAGAAATAACTCCCTTGCGCTCTATGTGGTGAGTATGGACATTATACACACCACTGCCCCCAAATTGCCGATTTCAAATGGATGAAAGAATCCATGAACACACAACGTCCTCTAGCATTGCCTGCCCCTTAACAGGCCCCACAAAATTATTTGCAACTGCCACCTCCAACTGTTTTGCAAAACCCTATTCCACACCAAGGTGTGATGAATACCCAACATGAGATAATCCTGACCCCACCTCAAATGGGGCAATATCAAAACTTAGGTCCCAATCAACCTGGATATCCGATCAATCACAATATCCTTCTTACTAATGAAGAATATATTCTTCTACAAACACGCGTTCGTCAAGATGGTGTTCTCTCTAAATATACCACAACCACCTCAGAAGTGGCTCCAACTACATCTAGAAAACCATTGATGATTCCATGCCCTAACACTGAACCAAACCCCCATGTACCTCGTATTCTGTTATGATGGAATGTACATAACCCTCATGCTAGGGAAACCCATAATTATAGTCTGGTTGACGACTTAGCACAGTCTCCTGCAACCATGTCTATATTGGAGGTCCTCCAAACCTATCCATCTCAGTGGAAATCCTTTCTTTCTTCCTTGGGAGCAGTCGCCCCAGTTGATACTAGACTCATCACCTTTGATCTATATAGGAAAGAACCACGCCTCCCCGTCCTGGTAGATTTTTAGATACTAGTTAAGATCTGGAACATCACAGTTCATCAATGCATCATCGATTAAGGTGCATCCACCTACATCATGTCCAAAGTAGTATGGAAAAAACTTGGCTCTCCTGAGATAGTACCATCTACTATCACCTTGAGAGATTACAACGGTCACCCATCATCCCCTGAAGGGCTCTTCCAAAATGTCCCTAATTGAAATTGAAGTTATCGATGCCCAACTCGATTACAATATCTTGTTCGGACATAGCTACATGTATTCTATGAAGGTGGTAGCCTCTTTGTGTTTTGTACAATGATGTTCCCCCATAACGGGAAAATCGTCAGTATCGACCAACTTACACATTACAAGCCTAATCATTCCAACAACATTGATAACATTCTTCCCCTTGTCTGCACTAGCTCAGATGATTTTTTGGTCATCGACATGGGTCCTGGAATATTCAAGGACCCATCCTTGTTGGGGGCATATCATGGAGCACCACCTCTCCTACACCCTGCTATTTCAACAAAAGTGTGTGTCGTGTCTTCCAATGGAACATGTATCAAATACAATACTCCTCCCACAGAGGCCCCTCGCCACATCAAACTTCCACTAGTCAAAGAACCATTACCTCGGGAGTTCCTTGAGAACCCCACTGCACCACTTATCCTAGATTCCCCACCCCTCCAAGGGAAAATCCCAATTTGGGAGACAGTCCCGCAAGCCATTACCCAAATTCCCTTTTTCTACCCCTCGCCTAGAGTCCAAGCATTCCAGGTAGCTGCTACTCTCACCCTTCCCAACATGGTTATTTCCATCCATGTATGTTATCTCCATCCACCTGCTATGGTTCCTACACCATCTCTCTCTCCTCAGACATAGGGATTACCGATGCAGATCCCTGTACAGGCTCCTACCATGCCACCCCCACCCCCAAATAGCAGCAACACCACCACCATTGGGGGGAGATGAAGGAAGAACGAGCCCATAGCCCCACTTCCTCCCTGAGCTCAAACTCCTTGCACACTATGCAAAAGATAAGGACACCCCACTAACATATGTCCTACTCTTCCTGAATTACACAATCTTATCTAGCTCCCTAAAGCAACCTCATTGATTGCTACTCCACTAAGTACATCCACTGCTACTACCGAGTCCTCCACCACCCACAATAAAGGGTTACAAACCAAATTTGCATGTGCCATATGCTCAAAATATGGCCATTACACTCATCATTTCCCAGCTCTACCTCAATTTCACCAAACATTAGCCGCAGTACGCCATACATCTCGATTAGAGCCCTCTCAGTCACCCCCCATGAAGGATCACATTACTGAAATTTGTTATATGTCATCATCAGTCCCCAAGCGAAAGAGGTACCATCCACAGTATCGTGGAATTTGGTTCATGTCAAGTGAACCAACACACCCCATACATGGTATCCCTTCTGCATCCTCATCACTTGAGGAAAATAACACTTACTCATTGACAATTCCCCTTGCCACTTCCTAGGATCCCCTATATTCTCACATTTCCACTACAACAAAGATATCATGGAAGAAATCACTACCCTCGATTGCCCATGGAGTGTGCTCCATCATCGAGAACTTTTCCTTTCACAATAGGCCTTTCACCCTCCTACCCAAGCTTCCCTGTGCACAATCAAAACCAAGGATTTTATTCCCTTGGGGCATATTGACTGGTTCAACAACCCTATCCCTGCCCCAACTACTTTTGAAGAAGGAAACATGGCCACTATCTCCCCCACCATCAAAATTGACATTTCCATTAAGCATGGCATCATAAAAGAAATCACCATTGGTGTCACATGCTCCCTTGAATAAATCATTGCTTATAAAGCTCTCTTTCAGGAATACCGGGATATTTTCGCCTGGTCATATACAAAGATGCCTTTTCTTGATCCTTCTATAGTCGAACATCAAATTGACAACTGGTCAGATATCATCCCCGTTCGTCAAAAGAAACGCCCCCTACACCCATCCAAAGTTGCAGCTATTAAAGCCAAAATTGACAAGTTATGTGTTGTTGGTTTCATTTACCCTATTGCGTACACTTCGTGGGTCTCCAACCCTGTCCCTATTAACAAAAAACATGGAACTATTCGTGTCTACACAGACTTTTGCGATCTCAACCATGCTTGTCCCAAAGACAACTTCTGAACCCCGTTCATCGACCAAATCATCGATGATTGTGTCAAATATGAGGCATTGTCGTTTATGGATGGATTCTCTAGCTATAATCAAATCCAAATCCATCCAGCAGATCAGTACAAAACCAATTTTACAACCCCTTGGGGTACCTTTTCTTATCACGTCATGCCTTTTGGCCTAAAAAACATAGGTGATACGTTTCAATGGGCCATGCCCTATTTTTTTCATGACTTTTCTTGCATCATCCTTGCTTATTTGGACGACCTCACTGCTCGATCCAAAAAGAAAACCCAACATTTAAATTACTTACACATTGTTTTTCAACAATGTCACTAGTATAGTATCCTCTTGAATCCCCTCAAGTTTGTCTTTTGGGTAACTACTGGGCACCTCCTTGGGTTCATTGTCTCCCAACATGGCATCAATGTGGATCCCCTCAAGGTCCAAGCTATCACAAAAATTCCACGACCAAGGAATTTACTCCAATTGTAGAGCCTACACGACAAAGCCAACTTTTTACGTCGCTTTGTCCCATACTATGCCACTCGTGCACATGGTTTTCTCTATTTATTGCGTCATGATATCCCATTTCAATAGGACGAACATGCTCAAGCAACTTTTGATGAATTGAAATCCACCCTATCAAATTCCCCTTAGATTAGTCCCCCATACTATGATCACGATTACATCCTCTACTTATCATGCTCAATTGTCTCAGTAGTAGAAGTCCCCATCCAATTAGGGGATGATGGGCGTGAACATGTCATTTACTACATTAGTAAAAAACTATCAGGGCAACCCCTAAAGTATAATCATGATGAGAAACTCACATTAGCAGTTATCCTCGCAGTCCAAAAAATGAGACATTTTATTCTTATTCAAACTATCAAGGTTGTAGCAGATTCCAACCCCATGCAATACTTGCTTAGTCGATGACAAATTAATGGAAAATTTTCCCGATGGATCATTATCTTCCAGGAATATTATCTAGAGTTCTCTACTGCCAAACACAAGAAATATATCATCCTAGCTAAACTCATTACGACTTTTCTCTTGGACACTAAATCTTCCCCCATCAATGAGGATTTCCCTTATGAACACCTCTTCTTCATCCCCTCCAATGATCCCTGGTATGACGACATCCTCGTATACCTTCATACACCAAATTTTGGGTCTCATCTCTCTCAAGATGATTGTTGATGCATTCGCCATCAAGCCCCCCGATACCTCCTCATTGGAGACATTCTCTATCGACGTGGGGTAAACACGATTCTTCGACGATGTCTTATCATCGACAAAGCCTACAGAGTTGTGAACGATTGCCACAATGGTTCTTGCGGTGGTCACCTCTTGGGTATGTCCACCATCCAAAAAATCATTTGAGAAGGGTACTTCTAGCCCACTTTCTTTCATGACTGTATCCACATTGTCAAGTGATGTGACAAATTCCATCTTTATGAAAAAAAATCATGAGCTCCACCAACTCTTCTACACCAAGTCATCACAACCGACCCCTTTTGTAAATGGGGCATAGAATTCATGACTTGACATCCTCCATCCATTAATGGACACAAGTACATTGTCGTAGCAGAGGATTACTTTACCAAATGGGTTGAATCCATGGCCACATTTAACAACACCACTGACATAACAATGTGTTTTTTCTTCAACCACGTCATTACCTGGTTCAGAGTCCCACTACAGTTAGTTTTCGATCACGGTAAACACTTTGAGAATGAGATATTTGTGGAACTCTCCTCAAAGTTAGGCTTCACCCATGATTTTTCTTCCCTATACTACCCTCAGTCCAACGGACAAGTCGAGGCTGTCAATACAATCCTCAAAACCATGCTACAATGTACTGTCAACAAACATAAGACCAATTGGCATCATACATTTTTTTTTCTTTATGGGATTATCCCACATCAGTAAAAATTTTCACTAGTTTTACATCGTTACACCTCATCCATGGGATCAAAGAAACCCTCCCTATCGAGTGTGAAATCTCCACATTACGCACTACCATAGAGCTCTTACTTGACACCACTCCAATGGATAAATTCCTGTTGACCTTAGAGTCGCTTGATGAAGGTCGTTGATCTTCATTACAACACAATGAAGCAGCTAAAAAATGGTCCAAAGCCACCTCGACCACCATGTCAACCTTCTCTCATTCAACGAAGGTGATCTCGTGTTAGCCTATGATATCACCCATGACATTCTCAACCATGGGAAATTCGAGTCATTATGGCACGAACCCTTCATCTTCCAACATTGCCTCACTAAAGGTGCTTACATATTGGCCCTTCTAGAAGCATACCGTCTCAAAGAACACGTCAACGGGTTGTACTTAAAGAAATTTTATGCCTAAGAATAGCCCCCTACCTTACGTTTCTCTTTGTACAAATTTGTATAGTTTTTAGGCTTCTTTACTGCCACCAGTCCTCATGTATGATCTCTCACTTGTGTTATTGATAGATGCATCATCCATCATCCTACCACATCGGTTACACTGACAGTGCTAGCTGCTGGACCCAAAATATCACTTCGGTCACTTGGGCCCTCTATATCCTCTCACATATCCTACTCCACTCCAGTGGAATATGTTTAGGCTCGACCACCAACAACCAAGCCAAATACGACACCAACATTGGTTTCCTCGCCAAGTCCATTCATCACCACATTTGTCACCTTAGCGTTCTATTATATTCCCAACTTGTCATCCTACAACTCAACAACATATATCATGTTCACGATCCTTGCCTCTTTCATAAATACCTACAAGTTAGACTCCTATATCACAAATTTTATCCCATCACTTTTACACATATTCCAAGACACCTCAATAAAGTAGAAGATCACATGGCTAACCTAGTATTAGATTGGAATTTATCACATTAAACAACATCACATACATCACATCATACATCTACCAAAACACATAACCATAGACATCATACATCATAAAAACATAAAGCATAAAGGCATGATGATCCAAAATATATCCATCATATATATATCATGAAGGTTCCCAATGTTTTACAAAAAATATACATATACAATCGCTCGTAGGCTCCTGAGTCCCCTCACCCCTATGAGTACAAAAAATGGGTATCCAATACCCTATACAAAACTGGTCCCATAAACCCATATACATACAAAAATAACAATCAAGGTGCCCCCATAGCTCCCCCCTAGGTCCTCTGTCATCCGAAGGAACCCCACCAGCTGTGGGCCCTCCAGCTCCAGGAGGTAGCCAACTAGTCATCGCTTCCCCCGCAACTGCTGCTCGATGAATCAAAGTATACCACTCTGCTAGTACCCCCACACACTAGTCTAGGACCTCCTTGTCTTGGATTTGGGCCCACATTCTCTCAAGAACACCCAGAAGGACCCACTTGAACCATCTGCATAGATCCTCCAACATGGACACAGCATACCCCTGTGGCTCTCTAGCTAGTCTAGCACCAATGTCATCTCGCCGAAGCCTCTGTCCGACCCTTGGATCTGTAGGCTCCTGTCGAGTTGTCTCCCCGACGACCTCTTCCTCTCTTCCTCTGGGTCCCATGTCTGCAAAACAACACCAGATATAGTGTCAGCATCCATATACATATATAATGAATTCTATATATCCAAATCACAAAACATAAGCAACTACAACACATACCTCATTGGTCCCAATCCTCCCCAAGAGGTAGCACCATATCCAGGTCTTGTTTATAATCCATACCAACATATGGATAACAAAGAATAACCTATGGCATCTAATGCCACACTCATGCCACCATGGCCATGAAGTAGTGGCCACTCTAACCTCCCCCATGTCGAGACAAAACATGGTCCCACCACATTATTCGTGGCCCTCACCACCCCACTGGCTCCAGTAGAATACGCAGACGCAGTAGAGGCACCCTCTCCAAAAACTAGGCCACTAGCATGGACCTAAATGCAAAGTCACTGGATTTGGCTCGCTGACATTGGTTCAACTAGGAAAAAATCTTGGTGTGCATAAACACACCCCATGCAAACAGGTCCCCATCCAGGACCTGCTCCACCACCCTTAGTTAATCACTAGTGATCCACTGAGTACCCAAGGATCCGTATATCCTCACCACCATCTTTGTGATGCACTCAGTCATCAATAGCCTCGATATGGATGACCAACCTTGACATCGAGTTCGGCCCAGTACAATGATGAGCCACCATGGTCTCCACTCGACCATGGTCTCACATCGGGTATTTGTTTTTTTGTGTGCAGGTACTTGTTCAACAAGATTTACATCCTCTTCAGGTATATGTTCAACAATGGCATGTAATTACTCCCTCTGTTAATAATTGCATATCACAATCACACCTTTTGACATTTACCTTTAGGGTCCCTACATATGAATTTGCAGTATCTTTACCTCTGCCACATTTGGGTATTGTCAACCGGTAGCACTCTCCCCCACATGAGTTGTCCCATTCATAGTTCCCCTTGGCAACTTGACACTCATGCTGATTTCACCCTCCTAGGTTTGGGAGTCCCGATAGTATTTTTTCATTTTCAAGAATGAACCCCATCCTTGTTCTCATCATATTGCTAACCTTCCCAATGGACTCCCATTTCATGTCCTCTTAGTTCTATTGACTGCATCTCCACAATTTCATTATCCCTCCATCTCATCCACCATTAGTTTTCCCATCTACAGATTGTCCTCCATCCATTTACCTAATACAGAAACCCACCCATGGGGCTCCCACCCTCCACCAGTTCTCTTTCACAAACTTGCTCCCTAAACAGGACAAGCCATCTTTCATTGGGGAACCCATTTCTGTATTTGTTTAATCAACCCAAATTATTCTTTATTTCTTTGGTAATTGTATAAAGCCTTTGTTTCTAGCATATACATAAAATTTTCGTCGTCATCCTTGATGGCCTTCTTTTTCCTATCAAAGCAGCCCATGTCGCCCTTTGTTGGGGCATCCACTCTTTTTTCATACCGACATTGTTCATGAACCCCGAGTATCCCAAGTCCATGTATCCACGATCTCTAAGGTTGCCCACTTTGTTAGCCTCTAACACAGTTTAACCCCATATCTAGTTGTCCCCCTGGCAGTAGTTCTAGTTTTATGGTTGCTGCCAGTCATCCTTCAAAACTTCCCCAACCAAGGGAAGTATTGATTCCCACATCATCTTGAATTCCTTCATGTTACATTTCAGTACCCGATATCATCTATTACTTAGTATATTTCAAGAATCCCTTTGATTCTTGGCATCACGTCTATCTTTCTGTCAACATTAACATAGTTTCCAGAAGGGAAACAATATCTTGACTCTCATTACCTTTTCAATGAGGAGTCTCAGATGACACATAGAGAATCATCATTTCTTTCTGATTCCATTGACCCCCATAACATTTGACTTCAACAACCTCCCATGTTACGGTGGGTCTTACTATGCGACTATTGCAGTTGTTTTATACCAGCCAAATACCTCTGAATTTGTTAGGACATCAATGCCTATGAGTCATCGAAAATTCTTATAGTTGTCCTTGAATCACTTCAGAGCCCGTTCACCATTCAAAACTGTCATTTTCCATTATCAACTACCCCTGAGGGTGCTGCAGTTATCTACATCAACATCTATCATCAGTTACAGTCCCACATTTTGGTTTCATGACACGAGCATGGGGCATGCTCTCCTCATTTGTACACATATTTTATTTTTTCTCCCTTGAGAAAGGTTTGGGTCCCACAATTTTCCCTCTCCCTCCGGTGGATCGCTCTTGCAGTTCCTCTCTTAACTCTTCCTTACAATGGCACTCTCAACAAAATAAAACATTGAAGTATTTCAGCTATACGTATGCTCTTAACCTCACACATCAGGGGGCATTTGTTATCACTGAAAAAGCATCCGCAACATTGCACACAATGGTTGAAGAAAGACATCAATTCCAACAACAAATAGTCCACCTACAACACCAAAATCCATCAAAAGAAAAAAACTATATATTTGGTTCAAAAAATCAAAGTGCTCAAATTCACCAAAGGAAGCATGTGCACAATGCGCATAATGCACAGACTAACAGAGGCCTCAACATGCACTGTGCACAATATGCACGACTGTCTACAAGAAAAACTGCACACTTCTATGAATGACACATTTATGGATATTGTCGTCCCCTCAACCACTTCTAGTCTGACCCCAACACGATTTGACACTCACATCTGAGAAAAATCTAGCTTGGAGGCTGGTCAAGGGTTAGAAAGTGCCCTAAAAGGCCTCTTGTTCACACTATGAACCAATTATATATTGCCATGAATGGATGCTATAAATATGTGCCATGTTTGTGCTAAGAAAATAATAACTTCAAGGTATTGTTATGCTAGAAGAATTCTTCTTTGAGAATCCTCTTTTCTCTTGCAATCATTCAAACACCATTCCACTCACCTCTTGAGGGAATTGGCATTGTATTTCTTCACCATTTGTCATTTTCCATTGTATGAAGAGAAGATCTCTCTATTAGGGAACTCAAGAGCCCTCCCAAGGATGAAGAGGGGACTCATAAGTTTCTGCCTTTCTCTATTGTGTTTATCCTAACAATATATTGATCCATTGGTAGATATATATTGGCCATTTCTAGCTTTTCATGGTTCTAGTTTTTCAAGTTCCTCTAACATTTATTTCTTAGTTGTTTTTAGTTTTATTTCTTTGTTTTCATGTGTATTTGGTTAATCTAATCAACTCACAAACTTCTATCTTGTTTAGCTAGATTAACTAAGAACACAAGTGTTGTGTTTTTTCTCACCCAAGTGACAAAGACAACACAACACACCTTACTCTCCTTAGACTTTTTATGGAGTAAAACTTATGCAACAATAACCAAGTACAAAACCATTAGAGTACTAACAATATAGGCTCTAGAGTTTTATTAGTTACTAGATCAATTCAATAAAAAGCTTGGCAAATAAAAAGTAATAAAGTATCAATTTAAGTTCCATACTTCAATCATTAAATATACCATGCAATTTCATAATCTTGTATGCGAAAATAAAACCATGCAATAAACCATTCAATAGATGACAAAATGCAGATTTCACTTACTTGCACCAAGAATAATCATGAGAATACCATGCAATATCACCATAGAACTTCCAAAATTGATCCAAGTTGCAAAAATCAGCCTTAAACAAGAGTGGCACATCATAATTTCAGCCAATAACCCTAATAGGGTGCAAATTTATTTATACCAAATCAGGCTGTAAATTAATTTAATTTCAAAATTGTTGGGACGACCTGGCCAATTTGTTACAAAAATTAAATTCTGACCAAATTAAATAAATTTTCATTTAAAATCTCCTCCAAGGGTGACCCCATGCCCTTCTAAGGCGACGTTGATCCCCATATGTGGAGCATTGAGAAAGGAAAGTGGAACACTTGGCCTCTAGAGGCCTAAAATGATGTTCACACATGCCACAAGCATCACAAATGCCTCCAAAGATGAAACCCTAGCTCTGGATGACGTCTAAGGATATCATGGTGACATCTAGGCCTCCCAAGGCCATCGTTCAAGTGAATGAAGGTAGGCTTCATACGTCTAAGTCCTTCTAGAGTGCCTCCAAAGGAAACACCCTTCCTTCATCTAGTGAAAACCTTTAATCCATTCTTACCCCTAGCTAGGGTTTTAACATCCATATGTGGGATTTGAGCCCCCATGAAGTTCTGAGATAATCATTCCCTCAAGTGTACCTGTCCATTGGGAAAGGTCCCACAACAATAACAAGTACGACATATAGGGGTTCATAATTCATAAGGATCATAGCATGTAAATCCCATATGATAATTAAATTACTCGAACATGTGCATCAAACCCCCCTTAACCCCAAATAAATTCTCAAAGACATTATACAATTTGACAAGTTAGGTTTGGAGAGGGTCTCAGGGTGTCCTATTGGGCTAACCTCTATTAAGTTTGGGGTGTTTCCTAGGTGGAATATAGTCCAATTCATGTAAGTGTATGAGGTAGCATGGGGTGCATGTGATAACAGGGAAATGTAGAATCTTACTAGTGGGTGCCTTTTTGGAGGGAGAGCTGCACCTTGTCATGAATGCAATTGTTTCCTAGCCCATTCATTTCCTTTTATTATTAACTTTATTTATTTTGATCTTTTTATCTTGTGCTTCAAGTAAATAGTTGAGGGCCACTATCCTCGCTTGATGATCAGAGGTGAAAACATTATCCATAAACATTTCACTGAAATGAGAAGGTTGGCTCGTTATGAGACCCCCATTCTCTTGGATATGACACCAAGAGACACTACCCTAGTTTGGTGACCAGATATGTGGTAGTGTCATACTGCTACATTCCCATGGTCATAATAGGTCGACTCATGATGAGACCTCCTATCCATCAACTAACAACTTGCATGTTTATGTTATCTTGTGGGTCCCCTTTTCTTACTAAGAAGATTTTCAATTCTTTCTCAAGGATACCCGGGTGAAGCATCTCGAAGGTTTCAAAATTGTCTTTTAACTCTTTCCAACTACTTTTATCCTCTAGGCCTTTAGCCCCTTCTTCCCACAAGGTAAGGTACAACCCTTCCTAGTGTAGCCAATCCCAATTCCCAAACAAGAATAGGGGCTATGGAAGGAATAAACATGGAAAGTGGTAAGTATGGATGGAACAGACGATGGATTTTCACAAATCCACCCAGTAGAAACACATCCTAAAGGGAAATCAACTTACTAGGGAACCATGTCACCCTTCCAGGTATGAATGAGGAAAATAGCATAATTTCCAAGAAAACGTCTTGAAATGAAGAAGAATTCAATATAACATGTTCAAGTGATTCAAAAATCAGAGTGATACATACCATGATACCTAGACTCATTACCTCATGGATCAAGACTCATTGTTACTTCAGGACCATGCTGGTGTGATGGATACTACTGCTGGTGATATGTGGACTACACTGAAGAAAAGAGGGGCCCTCCGGGGCCATGATTAAGTCGTCTGGCTCTTGTTACTCTATGTATAGGACCCGTGGGCCTCAAGACATCATATCCTTAGTTATCACTAGGCTAGGGGATAATAGGGGCCCACAAACCTTTTGGCGTTTCATCTTCTGGGGTTAAGGTTTTGGATGTTTAGGGTTTTCTCATTTATTCTTTATGTTAAAAATTCCTTTAGAGACTCATTATAATAAACTTCTTGTGAATGAGCGTAGATGACACATCTCTCTTTAGAGATGAGCTACCACTATTTTAGCTAGCTCGTGTTCTTTGATTTTTATAGTCTTTTGTATTCCATACAACCATTAATAGAATATGAGTTTTATTGTATTACTGTGTCCCTTGAAATACCTCTATGTATTTCCTTGTTATATCTTTGTTATATTTATGCCTTCATGTCATTCTAAAAATAATTTGGATCAATGGTGTTAGAGCAATATGCTCCTTGTCGTTATTAGTGCATGTCCCCTATGAGGTTAGGGTATAGAGAGTTGGGTCTTGAGTTTGTTTCTTTGGAGGAAAATCACTCTCGCCCACCCAAGCAACCTACCATGGTGAAAGAAAAGAGAGATGACGAAGTAGGATATCCTATCAAACTGTTTCTTGAGGAAGCCCTCACACGACAAAGGAATGAGATGATGGATAATTTCACCTAGATCCTTCAATGATTGCCAACAATGATGGAGGCACATTCAACTAATAGTCACTTCAGAGGTGTGATTCCCTTTAAGGTACACACTAACTTTAATATTCCTTTATTTGAAGGATAGATTAATGCCTGCAATTTGGAAAAATGATTAAGTATTCTAGAGGGTTATTTCTTTTTCAAAAAAAATTCCAACAGTGAAAAAATCACCTTCCAACTCCTTAAGGCCCTTCCCCATGTTAGATATTGGTGGGATACTTATGGTAAGCAAAATGTCAAGGATGAGTCTGCAATTTTGGGGCCAGAAACCACTTGGAAATATTTTTTTGATTCCCTCAAGGAGAAATACTACCTTGTTGGAAACTATGATTACTAATACATGATATGGACAAATTTGTGTTAGGAGAGAGACCAGAAAGTGTTGGAGTACACCAACATCTTCCATACCTTGCACACAAAGCTTGGTATTAAAGACTCCAAGTGGCACCTAGTTTTAAAGTAACATAGTGGCCTACATAGGTACATCCAAATATATATGGAGTTCTTGGACATCACCTCACTAGGATCCACTTACTGATATATTGTAAAGATTGAGAAGAAGTTCAAGCAAAAGACTAAGAAATATTTCGGTTTTGCAAACCAATCACAGTAAAAGCCTGATAAGGGTGGTGATAACTCCTAGGGAAAAGGATAAAGCAAGGATGGCCAATCCCAAAACAACTAGTCCAAGACACCAACAATTAAGGGTAATGGGGAGTTGAAGAATGACACTGGAAAGTTCTGCGAGTTCCAAAAAATCCCTTGGCACAATACTCATGAACATCGCTCCAAAAATTAATTGTTGGATGAGACGAAAACCTTTGGGTCAAATGTTGATTTAGACTCTGAATAGAACTAGGAAAAGGAAAATGGATCATTGATGCAAAACCCAGTGTCACCATCACTACCACAAAATTACATCTAGAGGAACCAGAGGATCCTAAATAAGGGGGGCACCTCGTCCACACACAGATTTGGGTGAAGGGGACCCCACTCCATTTCATTGTCGACAATGGTTTCTAGAACAACCTAATCTTAATAGAGATCATCAAGAGGTTGAACCTGAAAATGATTCTACATCCTCATACACACACCATCTGTTGGATCATATAGGGACGAGACATCCATGTTAGGTAGAAATGTCACTTGCACTATGACATCAAACCCTTCAAAGATGAGGCATTGTGTGATGTTTCCCCCCTTGAAGTTTGTGATGTTTTGTTAGGACAAACATATATGTGGAAGTTTCATGTTGTTTATGAATCTAGGCCTTGTAGTGTCATTATTACTTTGGGATATCAAATCTATAGGGTATCAGAGGTAATCCCAACTACACCGGTCTCTTTGATCTCCTCAAAGAAATGCAAAAAGGTGGTTTATCAAACACAAATATTTGTCCTCTTTAAGGTTCGTTCGAAAGGTGAATGGGAGGTCACTGAAACTGTCAAAACCTCTGCATGTGGTCTTTATACACAACAACAATAGGTGGAAAATATAGTAGAAGAGAATAAATACATATGTGCCTTTCCTATTAGGTTCCTATGCACTTTCAAGTGAAGCACTCAATTTATTTGACACCAGATGATCCTTTACCTAACAACCCTGTGTATATGCATTCCGTTATGGAGAATGAAGAAATCAAACACCATATCCAAGAGCTAATTTTGAAGGGACACAAAAGACCAGTCACCTCACCTTGAGGTAGCCCAATTTTTCTGGTGTAGAAGAAGGATGGGGCATGGTGAATTTGTATTGATTACATATCCCTGAAAAACATCACAATCAAGAACTAGTACCCAATCCCCCAAATTGATGATCTTATTTATCATCTCAAGGGAGCCAAGTTTTTCAGTAAGATTGATCTAAAGTTAGACTAGCACCAGGTGTTGTTTGGGAAAATAAATGTATGGAAGACAACTTCAAGTCTAAAGAAGGTCTCTTTGATTGGTTGGTAATTAATTTCATCAAGACTAATGCCCTGATCACATTGAAATGGATGATGGATGACATATTTCGACCATTCAAAAACTCCTTTGTGGTTGTACATTTGGATGACATCCTCATCTTCAAAAAAACTTGGGAGGAACATTTGAAGCATATTCAACAGGTCTTGGGAACCTTGCGATAACACGAGTTATATTCAAATTTGGAGAAGTCTTCCTTCGACATGCATAGAATCCAATATTTGGGATACACCGTGGTGTTAGAAAAATGAGATGCAGAGCAATAAAATAAAACAAAAAAGATACACAATACAATAGAGATACATATATATGTGGTGTTATCTCCTAAAATAGCACCGTCATTTATGCCAATTTTAGGTGATAGAGAGAACTCCAAAAAAATATTTCTAAATTTTTATAGGCTTGTTAGAGAGCCCGTTGTTTGTAAATAAACTTGAAACAAACATCGGAATTGATTTTCTTAAGCAAAGGGGAGAGTTACAGGTTTTGGTGGTTTAGGAGAACCTGTGAAGAGTTCATTAACCACTGGAAGACTTGGATTTTGGTGGTTAAAAGAGAAAAATAAAACTCATTTAACCACCGAAAACATGTCAACGTGGAAAGATCAGAGCCCGTAATTTCGCATGATCCAGCGCAATAATGGATGGATAACCACCGAAAATCAAGCTAACGAGTGATGTAATGTGGTATGATTGTTCTTGATCGAAGTTTGATGCATTTTGGTACTTGTTAAACCCCATCTGTCCATTCGCATTTAAAACCTTGCATACACATAAATTCATTATCAATTTGATTTTGCCTAACTCTTTTATTTCACGTGACTTTCATAAAACCAAGTTCCAAGAAATATCACCTTGATGATTTCCCATTTAAGTTTATCATTTGAAATCCCTTTGATTTAGGAATCAAATCCTAGTTTTCTGTTATTCCTCATCTCTATTTCATAGAAGCCGAGTCATTGCGATTCTCATGCAAATTAATTCGCTACAGATCCGTTTTTCGAAAGTTACAGGTTTTGGTGGTTAACAAGCATAGATTTTGCCTCTATTAACCACCGAAAGAAGAGATTTTCGGTGGTTAATAGGCCCAGATTTTTTCTCCCTTAACCACCGAAACCTGTTACATGGCAGCGAAGGAGTATTTTTGCCCAGATCGAAGTTTTTCTTAGCCGAATCTCTTGAAAAATCTTTCTAAAGATAGATATTGAATTATAGGATCCAATCTAAGATCCACTTTTGATGCAAAAGAGTTAGAAGAGGTGTTCAAGTTGATTTGGCACCTATTTTTGGGCAAATAAATCAGGGTTTTTTCTAAACTTGGAAAATTCAAAGTTCATCTTCCTCAAGAGATGTCAAACAACCTTGGAAGGCTTATCTGCACAAAATAGAGGTTCTACATGATTTGAATACCATAGAATGAGGAGTTGACCTCATTTTGAGGATCTCTTCCTCTCTTTTTGTAAAATGGTTTTGACTTTCTATCTTTAGCATATTCGATCCATTCTTCTAGGATCTAAATTTTTATTGTAAAGCTATAAAGCTAAAGATATGAGAGGAACAAAGGGTTCAATTTTGGATACATTTTTCTACTGTACTAGACTCTTATCTTGATAATGGAATCACAGTCTTCTTTTGCTTTCAATGTCAGATTTGTTCATGTACTTCATTTTTCTATACTTTACTTCAGTTTAGCTCAGCTTCTAAGAACTGTTATCTTCTTATTAAGATCATGAACTTGAATTAAAGGACTTCTTTCTATCGTGTATGACCCTGCACATTGTTGTATTTGGTTATCTAGACTAGTATTCTTCATCCCCTATTCAAACTTTGCTATCTGATTATTGATTTCTAAAAGCACTGTCTTATTCAAATGCATGATAAGATTTCCTTTTCATTAGCCATTAGGTTATCTCATTGATCCAAACATACCTAAATTATCATATTCTTAAGTTACCAAGCATCTTTGGCTTCAACCCCAAAGAGTTTCTTGGAGAGCTATGATCCAGGTGGATATTGGTGGCCACCCACCTATTCCACTTGGACCCCCACCATTGCTTCTTTTTGTTTTTTAGTTTTTGCACAGTATTGATCCAGGAGGATATAGATGGCCACCCACCTTTTCCAAATGGCTCAAAATGAATTTTTGTCAATTTTGGAAATTTACTATTTTTAGTAGGTTTTAACTTCCAGGGCCATTTTGAGGGTCCAAATGAAGGTTTTTCAAGATAGAGGATCTCAATAATAGCTAAAGGCATGATTGAGCCCCCAAAATGAATCTCCTCGATGACACCTTTCCAACGAGCTATCACACGCCTAAAACGAAGATCGTATGCAAAAGTTACAACCCCGGGAAGTTGATGTACTCACTTACCCAAACGGGGCCCACATGACTTTTGGCGCTTCATCTCCTAGGGTTAGGTTTTTGGATGTCTAGGACTTTTAGCATTCCTGTTTATTGTAAAAAGGCCTTTAGAGCCTCATTGTAATCATCTTCTCATGGATGTGAGTAGCGGCCACATCTCTTCTCAGAGATAAGCTACCAACGCCTAGCTAGTTTATTTCCATTCCGTCTGTAAGCATATTTCAGTCATTTGTTATTAATGAAATGAAGTTTTATTTCCACTGCATCTCTATGTTTATGTGTATTTCTGTATTTCATTGTGTTCCTACATAAATCCAGATCAAGCTAACAAATTGGCACCATTGTCGGGGAGAGGAGATTGAAGCTCAGCTTGCTTGGGACACGACATAGATCCAACTTTGATGATAGACAAAGTCTGGACATTTTATTGGTTGGAATTTTCTATCTGGTGACTCCATTGAAGAACTATGGCTTTGAAGAGAAGGGCTCATATCAGAGAAAATCAACAGATGCCACCAACAACTCCCATTTCTTATTCGAGAAGATCATCAGAAGAGGAAGAGCTCTACAAAGGCAAACTTCTAGAGCAGCAAGGACATATAGATCAAATATCTCAAGAGGTACTGCTTCTTTATTTGTACCTAGAACACCTTCCATTAAGTCTAATTTTGCTGAATCTTCTTCTTTTCAGAAAATTGTATTTGAATTAGAGGATTTAAAGGGTGATGAACCTTCTATAGATTCTGTCATTATAAATCCTTTTCCTAAGAATTTTTCTATACATAGGTTAGGGAAAGAGGCTGAACCATCTTCCCCTGAAGAGGATTGTTCCTCTTCTCTGAATTCTTTGCAAACAAAACCAAAAAATATCTATACCTATACCCATACCAGTCTACCTATTATAGAGTCTATTATGCCAAATCTGTTTGTTAAAGAAGAAGAAAACCTAGCCCTTCTGCTAGGGTAGTTTTACAAAGCTTCTAATTTCCCTGATCCATATGAGTTTACAAAGACTCCACTAGGGAGAATCCAGTTGACAGAAGATGAAGAGGCTGAAGTTTGAATCTAGATATCAGTTTATCGGTTTGCTTCATGAACTATTGCATTTCTTTATCAACTCTTTCATGCTTTTTCCTTCTCATGTTAAGATAATTATTTTCTATTTTGTATATTCAGAAACTTATCATTCTTCTTGTATATATACCACTCTAGAAGAGGAAAGCTTGCAACCTGTTTTCATTGTAGAAGTAGATTCAACAGCTTTACCTCAACCCATTCATAAAGATGAACATTGTATTAAAATTCCTTTTGAATCTGATCAGCCATATAACTCTGTAGAGATTGAAATTGATTCTAAACCTACTCAGACTTCAGTACCTGCTGTCACTACTGATGAAACTTTTCATCAACCTCTTATCCCTCCAGAGCAGCCCACTACTTTTCAAACCAAGATCAGGATGAAGATGTTTAAACCTTTAAGGCTACCCTATCCCCTTCATCCTTATCCTCTTGATTGTTATGAATATCTTCCCTATTTTTCTGGAGAAAATCAAGTTTTAGCTGAGAGGCACTTGGAATGCTTTGAGGATTTTGTTGATCGTTTTCAAATTGTTCATGAAGATGTAATCATGATATTTTTCTCTAAATCTCTAATCAGAGATGCTGCTGCATGGTTTAAGGGTCTGAGAGATGATTCTATTGGCTCTTGGATTGAGTTCTCTAATGCTTTTGCGAAGTACTGGGGTGAGTACAAATCACTAGATTCATACCTTGCTGATTTTTATGCTTTGAAGAGAGAGCAGGGTGAAGCTTTGTATATCTTCAATCGAAGATTTTACAAAATCTACCATGACATGCCTTTGAAGGTCCAACTGACAGAGACAATTGCCATGATACATTATGTTATGTGTCTTCATTCAGAACTTGCCCTTCTTCTGCTAGAAAGGAAGTCTTCATTCTTAACTCAGTTGTTTGAAGATGCTCACGAGGTAGAAGAGAACATCTGTGCTGCCAAGAGGACTTATATGCTATCATATTTTGAAAATGTACATCCTTATGAGTAGGAAAACTGTCAGTATGTTTCCATTTTGGATCAAGAAGACAATAAGTATGGTTCAGATTTTGAACATGGAGATTATGAATGTAAAGTAGTTTGTGAACAACAACGAGCATGTGAGTCTATTTCAGATTCAAGTCAGAGTTTTTCAATATTTGTTGAGTGCTCTAGAAACAAGTATGAATCAAAATGTTATGATTGGTTTGCTAACCAGGATGAGCCTATGGTAACCAATGATTGCATAAGAAATTATATTTTTTCAATTGATCTTTATTCTTATGATCTTGACACTGTTTCATCATCATCCTCTGACCATTTTTCTGAAGAGAAAGTCATTATGATTAATGATCACAAGTTAATCTCAAGAGAACTAGAAGGTGATCAGTCTTCTAGCAAAGGAACAGTCACAGCTGAGCGGGAGGCTGCTATAAATGTATAGTTTTTTCCTGAGGATCAATATGTTTATGATTTCTGTTTCCAAGACCTGGTGGCAGCCTTCATGGAATCATACATTTCAGGGAACTTGAAAATTTCAGATTTCTTCATCTCTCTCATGTTTACGGGTGAGTGTAGTTTCCTAAATGAGTTTTATTCACTATTGTTACATTTCAAACATCAATTGTTGAGCAGTGACAAAGATAAGGTTTCTTCAGTTTTGAAGTTACTTGGATGGTTGTTATGGAAGTCAACATTTACTTAACCAAGAGGCAGTATGGTTGGTTAGTGTAGGAGTAGGCAGCTAAATAAGCTCTTCATATGAGCATTTAGATTGTTTTAAGTTATTGGTTGAATAAGTAGAGTAGGCTACAGGTTGTCCGAAGATAAATTTCTCAGGCCAGATGACTCCATAGCCCAATGGACTTAACACAATACAAATTGTGAATGATTGTTGAGAAAATGGTAGAATTTTCAGGATAAATGGACAGGCACAGGTCTGCTTTTTCTTGGAACCTCACTAGGAGGATTCCATCCCTGAGTAGGAGCCAGTTGTTATCTCCTAAAATGGCATCGTCATTTTTGCCAATTTTAGGTGATAGAGAGAAATCCAAAAAATTATTTCTAAATTTTTATAGGCTTGTTAGAGAGCCTATTGTTTGTAAATAAACTTGAAACAAACATCAAAATTGATTTTATTAAGAAAAGGGGAGAGTTACAGGTTTCTGTGGTTTAGGCGAACCTGTGAAGAGTTCATTAACCACCAAAAGACTTGGCTTTTGGTGGTTAAAAGAGAAAAATAAAACTCATTTAACCACCGAAAACATGTCAACGTGGAAAGATCAGAGCCCGTGTTTTCGCGCAATAATGGATGGATAACCACCGAAAATCAAGCTAATGGGTGATGTAATATGGTATGATTGTTCTTGATTGAATTTTGATGCATTGTGGTACTTGTTAAACCCCATATGTCCATTCGCATTTAAAACCTTGCATACAAAGAAATTCATTATCAATTTGATTTTGCCTAACTCTTTTATTTCACGTGACTTTCATAAAACCAAGTTCCAAGAAATATCACCGTGATGATTTCCCATTTAAATTTATCATTTGAAATCCCTTTGATTTAGGAATCAAATCCTAGTTTGTTGTTATTCCTCATCTCTATCTCACAGAAGTCGAGTCATTGCGATTCTCATGCAAATTAATTTGCTACAGATTTGTTTTTTGAAAGTTACAGGTTTCGGTGGTTAACAGGCCTAGATTTTGCCTCTATTAACCACCGAAAGCAGAGCTTTTCAGTGGTTAACAGGCCCATATTTTTTCTCCCTTAACCACCGAAACCTGTTACATGGCAGCAAAGGAGTATTTTTTCCCAGATCGAAGTTTTTCTCAGCCGAATCTCTTGAAAACTCTTTCTAAAGATAGATATTGAATTATAGGATCCAATCTAAGATCCACTTTTGATGCAAAAGAGTTAGAAGAGGTATTCAAGTTGATTTGGCACCTATTTTTGGGCAAATAAATAAGGGTTTTTTCTAAACTTGGCAAATTTGAATTTCATCTTCCTCAAGAGATGTCAAATAGCCTTGGAGGGCTTATCTGCACATCACAAAGGTTCTACATGATTTGAAGACCATAGAATGAGGAGTTGACCTCATTTTGAGGATCTCTTCCTCTCTTTTTGTAAAATGGTTTTGACTTTCTATCTTTAGCATATTTGATCCATTCTTCTAGGATCTGAATTTTTATTGTAAAGCTATAAAGCTAAAGATATGAGAGGAACAAAGGGTTCAATTTTGTATACATTTTTCTAATGTACTAGACTCTTATCTTGATAATAGAATCACAGTCTTCTTTTGCTTTCAATGTCAGATTTGTTCATGTACTTCATTTTTCTATACTTTACTTCAGTTTAGCTCAACTTCAAAGAACTGTTATCTTCTTATTAAGCTCATGAACTTGAATTAAAGGACTTCTTTCTATCTTGAATGACCTTGCACATTGTTGTATTTGGTTATCTAGACTAGTATTCTTCATCCCTTGTTCAAACTTTGTTTTCTGATTATTGATTTCTAAAAGCACTATCTTATTCGAATGCATGATAAGATTTCCTTTTCATTAGCCATTAAGTTATCCCATTGATCCAAACATACCTAAATTATCATATTCTTAAGTTACCAAGAATCTTTGGCTTCAACCCCAAATAGTTTCTTGGAGAGCTAACATGTGGTTCACCTAGTCTGGGCTACGCCCACCAGATAAATTACCAGGTCCTTCCTTTATTATTATCCAAAAAATGAAGGGATGCAATGTAAAGCACACATGTTGTAACTTCCTCTTATTTCTCTCATTGTCTCCTCACTCTGAATATAATATTCGCAATGATACATAACCACAATACATTTCCCTCATAAAAGAGGGTTTCCTTCTAGGAAAAAAACCCTAACATAACTTCTACCGTCAGATATTTGAACTTATAATGAACGGTCTAGATTTACTATGAAATTACAATATACATTTGCAAGGAAATTTTTCCTTTCGGGGCCTGCTTGCTCTCGGACCCCACAGGATGGGCAATCCCCCTTGCACTCCCCTGTGTGGAGGAGTGTACATTCTTTAGGGGTGTAAAGTATTCATGGGGTATAAACAATACTGACAACAAAGGCCTTTGAATCAGGAAGATAATCAATCTCCACAACCAACATGTGGATGAGCAGGGTGTGCATGTGGATCCAACCAAGATCCAAGTCATCCATGATTGGTCAGGCTCAAAGAAAATGATCGAGCTCCACAACTTATTGGGCCTTTCCAACTTCTAATATAGGTTTGTGTTGGGGATATCTCATATCTCTTGGGCCCTAAGCTAGGTGACAAAGGGTGGAGCCATTAAACATTATTTTGGTCACCTCGGTGATCACCTGACAACATGTGTCCATGTTCCCTAAAAATATTAAAAGAGACTTTCTCCATGAGAAAAGTGATTTGATTTCTTTTGCCAAAAACCATATGAAGGAAGTGTTAGAATATGATGGATGTGCTTGTTTAACCATAGACAATATCACTATTGTCACCCAACCATAGGCTGAAGCCACCCCCGAGCAACTTAAGCTTGACAAAGAATCAATTCCAGAAGCAAACCCTAGGCTAGATAGCCAAACAATATAGTGCACCTTTCTCTCCAAGGATATCACACCAAACAAGAGCTCATTAGAGAGTCCAAACCATAACCAAGAGATAGTCCAAGACAAAACTGAAATCTTCTAGCTACGGTAGCTGCAGCAACAACTCTCCTCCATACTTGCGCACAAACTAGCCAACTATAGTGCGCACAAGTGTTACTTTTGCAGTTCTGAGAATGCCTGCCAGAATGAAGACTAGCCTCCTATATTTATACTAAAACTGGCAAACTGCCTGGGCTGACTTCTCATTCTGGGTTCCTATTTACTTAGTGTATAATATTTCCTTTAGCCGACTTCTTCTCTTAGAGGCTAATAACCTAATACAAGTTATCCTCTTGAGCCAACTTGTCTTCTAGGGTTATTAGCCAACTAATTAGGGTTTCTTCTTGCTTCCCAAAATATTCTATTCTCGTCAGGTTTACACATGGAGGTAAATACCTCCTACAGCTACCATAATATCAACACTCCCTCCTAGCTAGGGAGGTATTGAAGGTAATGGTCTTGAGCACAAACATACCATTCACCTGGTAGAATCAACATAGTCGTATAGACTATCTCATGATTAAATCATGAGCACCATTATCACTATCAGTGTCATCAGCTGCATCATCTCTCGAAACCATACTCCATCTGAGTAATCAGACATGATGCTGGATAAGTCACTCACTCCACAGAGTGACATAAGAGCCATTCTTCTAATTCAGACATATGTCCTAGAAGAATAAATGTCCTGAACCATTTTCTGTATGGAAAATCTCTTTCCATTGATCATCCATCTAGTTGATAATAATTTCCAACACCACTGATAGTCTTCAAGGCAATTAGAACAATGTCATTCAATATAACACAACTGTGTTTATCCATAGTAGTACACAACTACAATATAGTGGTACATTTCCACAACAAGTAGCACACATATACTTGATCAGTGACATATAGTCACAATCAGTGGAACACATCCACCACAGTAGTATACATCTACTGTCTGGAGACATGCAGTCTCCATAAAAATCATATCATCAACCTGCACAGAAAAACATTGTTATAATATAAGCTGAATCATCTGGGCCATTCTTCAACTCACAACTATAAGATCTGGAAGAGTATATGCCCTCATAAGGTAAAATATCAATGATGAGATATTTGGACTATTTTTCTAAAGCAAGGAAGAATATCTATCCCGATTTATGAGCCTGTACCATTAACCTATCCGGGCCATTCCTCTGACACTAAACAAAGTGCAACCTAGAGAGAATGAATCTGCCCTAGGGAATGCTTGTCCCTGATTGCTGAACTTGGACCATTCACCTATCTGGGCCATTCCTCCGGCACTAAACAAGGTGCAAACTGGAGAGAATGAATCTGCCCTAGGGAATGACTGTCCAGACCATTTCCAAAGGAAATGACTTGTTAAGAACCAAACATCAATATAGCATAGAAAAACCCCAGGAAAAGTACTCAATGCCTTGAAAAAGAGATAATTTTAGATAATAAGCCTCTTCAAGGGGGCAACCTCCTTTTACCCCACTTAAATGTTCAAGTACAAGATGATTCAAAATGAAAATGTCTCCTTGGTATATATATAGGAG
>ML786322.1:318134-353869 GCA_009831015.1 Picea engelmannii | reverse complement strand
AAATGAAAATGTCTCCTTGGTATATATAAGAGACTAGGAGGTATAATTACAACTAATGGCCTAAAGTCGACATAAATAAAATAACATTACTAATATAATATGCCCCAATTAAGGGGTAATGGGCCAATATTAGGGCTTAACATGACTGTCCTTCACCAAACTCCAAAACATACCATTCTTTGAAACTGCTCACCACTGTGAGCTTCGAAAGAATGACTGTCCGATGAGTCAGACTAGTCTTCTTGACCACTACTGAGAGTGACCTTCAAGAAGAGAGACTATCCTATAACATTCTCCATGTTAACCACAAGGATAATCATTTTCTATGGTACATCAACAATCCATTGAACCATTTTCATTACGAAAATGACCGTTCAATCTGGACCATTTTCCGAACTGGAAAATGCATGTTTGTCATAAATCTCAAACCACTTTCTGAACTGGAAAGGAACTTCTCATCCTGGACCATTTTTCGAATTGAAAATAACTGTCCATAAATCAATAACACATTAGTGATCCCTCCCAATCTAGGAGGCATCTCTTCCTTTTTCAATAAGGAAGTCATCTCCATGAGCTCCATCTTGAGTACACAAACTCTTTCATCTTGGACAGAGGCTTTACCAACATGTCTGCTTATCTACTTATCTATGGAGATATATATTTGAGAACCACTTTCTCTTTTCTGGACTTCATCACAAAGAGTGTAATGATTGATCCCAATGTACTTTGGTCTTTTTGGAACACTGGTATTCTCTGAAGGCTTCATATAGCTCTGATCAATATAGTATATCATTGTTGGATTCATCTTTTGTTTCCTGCTAGCTCATAACATCGTGGCAAGGGTCAAAATGGAACATATCTAAGTGGTACTTCTTCTGCCATCATGAGGGTTTGTCATGGATTAGAAATCCATCATCTCGAGCTTCTTAGTAACCATTCTGATACAGTATCTTTGTTATATATTTTTTTTCACCACACTTCTGTTGTGCATTGGAGGCTCTGCACCAAGTTGTTTGAATCCATACAAGACCTTCTTCCATTTTCATACGAGAGTCTCTTCCTGGTATACCTCAAATCCTTGAGGTTGTTCTACATACGTTATTTGTTTTGGACAACAGTCTTTGCATTCATCTGATGTAAAATCCAACCCGTGGATGTTGCAGACGATATAATGGCTCATGTAGAGGTATGTTTGGTTTACTGGAACAAGAAATCATCATAGTCTTCTCCCTCCATTTGGGAGAACCTCTAGTTCTGGATCTCGCAATGCTTTCATTCATAAGTCTTCCATACATTGTTATTCATCACAACTTTCATTTTGTCTACTTGATTTCTTTTAGTGAGTTCATATCAGGCTGGTAGCCTTGTGATTCTTGATACAATGACGGGTTTTTTGGCTTTTCTTTCTTTCTTGGAATCTTCATGTTCTTCCTCATGTTTCTCTTTAGCTCTTGGGTCCATGGAGTTTTCTATAGATTCCATGACCTGAAGATTCCAACCTCTTCCTTTCATCATAGGATCATGGATGTGGATGGACAACCAGGGATACTTCAAGGTTTCTTTTCGAAGAAGACTTCTTCTAAAGTCAAACTGAACACGTGATTCTTTTCATGGTTGCTACCATTGATGGGAACATGGATAGATACTTCATCATCTTCAATGGATCATATTATTTAGGATTAGATCCCTCCTAATTCTTGCTTCATGCATGAATGCATGCTCTTCCTTTGGAATTTTGTCATCATCTCCCTCCAACTAAGAGATCCCATGCTTCCGTCTGCATCCTTATTACCTTCTGCAAAGTGTCATGAGTCCTCTTCTCTTGATTGCTGTCTTCTTTCTGTTTTTGCTTCTTCTAGGTTTCTTTAAGATTAATTCTTATTTTGGCTTATCTTGCAGCTATTACTTATGTAATAACTTCCACATGTACTTCATCCTTTCATGTGTATTTCCTGACTTGTATTCATTGTGATAGCAATCCTTATCTTGTTGTTCTTCCATCAGTATAGTTTCTCTTTTGAACATATTATAGATATGCAGGATATGTACAAAAAACATGGTATGTACAAGAACTATGAGGAGTATTGTTACCTTGTCTTAGAAGAAGAAGTCAGTTTCATCCTGCTTAGTCTTCTTTCTTTGGCAATTGATGCTTCATGTGTCTCCTTCCCTTTCTTTAGCTCGGGAAAATGATTCTTGTAGTGACCATATTTTCGAAAGTTGAAGCATTGTATTTCATACATATCTTTCTCTTGATTTGGCTTCTTCATTGAGCCAAACTTCCTTTTATTCTTGAAATTATTGAATCTTGCTGTGAAGGCTTGATCATCGTATTTATTTTGGGGTTTCTCTTTTGCACTGATCCTTGATTCTTCTTGTGCACAACAAGTCCAAATTTCTTCAAATGTGGGATACTCCTTCCTTGTGTTCATGCTTGTGGAAAATGCATCCCATGTCTTGGGAAGACCATTGGGTACTATATTTACTAGCTCCTTCTGTGAAATGATCTCTTCAATGGCTTGTAGTTGATCTCTCAACTGAGAGATTCTTAAAAAGTATGATTTTATGATGTCATCACCATTCATCTTCATGTCATAGAGCTCATTCTTCAGACTCATTACTTGTCCAATGTTTCTGACTGAGAAGAGGTTTGTTAGGGAATCATACATTTTCTTAGATGAGTCAATATGGGAGATGTAGGGTATCAAGTGGTATTTTATAGAGTCCACTGTGATACTCATGGAATTGATGTCACTATCTTTGAACTTCTCCATAACTGCAACATTCCGTGGTTCCTTCTCTTTTCCTTCTTCAAACTCTGGTTCCACGATCTTTCCTTTCACGATATCCAACACTTTATTCTTGGAAAGGATGAGGTCAATCCTTGTCTTCCACGCTCTAAAGTTAGAAGCCCCATTTAACTTGTTTTCGGACTTCATGGAGTAAGTCATGGTTGCCTTGACTTGGTCAACCCCAGATTTGACCAAAAACTTGAAATTGACGTCTTAGTTTACTGAGAGTACCAGGAGATGCGCTAGGCTAGGGAACACTAGTATATTCAGAAATTAGGTCAAACCCTTCACTTAAGGTGCCTCAATGAGAGGATTAGGGTTTCTACAACTGCACCTGCTAGTAACCCTAGCGACAGTGCTTTGGTGATTGCTCCTGCTAGAAACCCTAGCGATAGTTCTTCAACGAGCTTAGTATCCTTATGGCTATGCTCCCTTCTAGTGGTTATACTGAATGAAGGAGGTGTGGGCCCATAACTTGTTAGAATATGATGGATGTGCTCATTTAACCATAGAAAATATCACTATTATCACCCAACCATAGGTCGAAGCCACCCTCGAGCACATTAACCTTGACAGAGAATAATTATGGAAGAAAAACCTAGGATAGATAGCCAAATAAGATAGCACACCTCTCTCTCCAAGTATAGTGCACCAAACAAGAGATGATTAGAGAGTCCAAACCATAACCAAGAGATAGTCCAAGTGAAAACCGAAATCTACTCGCTGTAGCAGCTGCAACGGAAGATCTCCTCCAGACTTGCGCACAAATTGGCCAACTGCAGTGTGCACAAGTGATGCTTCTGCCATTCTGAGAATGCCTGCTAGAATGAAGACTAGCCTCCTTTATTTATACTAAAACTGGAAAACTGCTTGGGCTGACTTCTCATTCTGGGTGCCTATTTACTTAGTGTATAATATTTCCTTTAGCCAAATTCTTCTCTTGGAGGCTAATAACCTAATAAAAGTTATCCTCTTGAGCCAACTTGTCTTCTAGGGTTATTATCCAACTAATTAGGGTTTCTTATTTCTTCTCAGAATATTCTATTCTCGTCAGGTTTACATGTGGAGGTAAATACCTCCCATAGCTACCATAATATCAATAGGAAGGTCGTCACACCCTGCTCTATTCATGGGGTGTGACGATTCTTGATCGTCGCACTTTGCACTATTCCTGGACTATGACATTTTCAGAGGATGCTATATACATAGGGTGTGACGATGCTTAAAGCTTGGGAAAAGTCAAATTTCACGAATGTTCTAGAAGGGGATCTTCTAGAAGATGAGGTGGCCTTCGATCGATTTGGATCTTACTTGCTTCTCTGATTTGGTGGGATCATCCTAATATCTTCATCCATCTCTCTTTCACACTATATAAAGAGGGAGCTCTCATGGAAAAGACTAAGGTTGAATAGGCTAAGAATTGTATGGAGAGTTCTACTTCAGATTATGCTTGAGAGTGTTTCTCTAGTTCTTCAAGTCAGATTGTGGATCTTCTTCTTTCAAGGCATTGGAGCAAAAGTGTGTGTGTTGGAGCAAAGATCCATCGAAATGGGACCTTGCAACATCAAGGCATGAGTTGTATTCTCCATTTTCTATTCACTTAATAAAATAATGCATTTCTTCCCTATATAAGCATCTCGTCTTCTATTGCATAATTCCTTGATCATATACATAGACTTCATTAGAATGTATGTATCTTTGTTTTCCTTCATTGTTGCTTTGTGATTCTTAGACATGATTACCATTTTGTAAACACAAGGAAGGAGCTTCAAAGATGACACTAGCAAGGACAAGCATCGTTTAAAAGGTACACCCCTTGTAACTCATTAAACTAGTTCACATGATGATGAAATTTAAGGAGAAGTGTGCATTTTTTTATGTTTTGTTCTAGTTTCCAGTGGGATCTAGGGAGATCTATTTATGTCTTCATTTACCGTTTAATCCGATAAAAAAATTGGCGACCATACTAGGGATAAGACTTTCTTTTGTTTTTTTGCTTCTTATTTTCTTTTAGCCTACCTTCTGTTGGTTAAATTCATTCTTTGAGTCTGTGGGTGATCCATCTCGACTCCTCGGGTCTGAAAGTTTAGTTAGATTTTTTGTCTTTGTTCCATTTTTTTCCTTAGTTACAGAGATCATCGCACTATAATATATAAAAAACCTACGATGACCCTCTGACGTCGCACCCTGCTTGTGCAAACTAGTGCAACGATGTCACACTATGCCCTATTGGTAGCCTACGACAACCCTAGCTCGACGCACTATGCTCCACTGCAGCCTGCGAGGATTCCTATAGGAATTGTTGGAGTGAGCCAATTTTTCTTTTTCACCTAGTTTTTCCTCCATTGCCTGGAATGAACTTCTGATACTAGTGTTTGATTGATTTATGAGTGTAAAACTTGCATTTGATTGGTTTTCAGGGATTGAAAGTTTGTCTTTGTAATTTTGCAAGTTTTTCTTTTGATTTTTTGTCACAAGGGTATAATCTCTGGATCTTGGTCCTGAGTGCTTGTTTGAAAAAGGGTTTTTGATTTTTTGAAGTTTTGGATTGTTTTTACTTTCCATATTTTTTATTGATTGAGAAACATTTTTGTTTTCATTTAACAAAAGGGTTTCCTATCAATTTCATTTTTGTCTACATTATGAATTTGATTTGGGAATTGTGTAGAGAGTGTGTTAATTCTCTTGGATGACACTTTCTTTTCTTCATTACATATCTAATTTGATTTGGGAAAGGAAGAAATGAAGTCATTTATTCTTTTTAGTAATCTTTCATAAGAAAATTATTGCATTCGAAATATTTGTTAAAGGAGAAAAGTTGGAAAATCTTGTAGCTTATGATTATTTGGAATTTTGTTCATTCAAAATTAAGAAATTGTGATTCTTAGCTTTAGTACTTCAAAATAAATACCTTGTCCCTACTGTGATTATATTTCATCGAATTGAAAGATTGCATATTCATCTCCTTTTTCATTTTATTGGGTCAAGGTTACATACATCATCAGTTTCATTTCCATCTCCCTTTTGAGTAAACGACAACCTCTAAAATACAACGCAATTTTAAAATTTATTAGCAACTTTTATTTTCTAGAAATTCTCCACACCAACATCAGCTAGGATAGTGCTTTGGAATAGGTTATAAGGAACAATATCCAAAGCATCAAAACACACAATAATATCTTGTGATAGGGAGAGTTCAAATCCACTTGCTATATTTTGTCCTGGGAAGCCCTTCTAACACAAAGGTGAATTATGAGGTCGCATTAGGAATGGGAGAGTTACTCACCCTTCTTTGTCAGTCTTAGTGTAGAGATTGTGCATATTATTGGGGGTCACTTGAAGGTATAGCCATGATTATGTGTGGCAGCTTCTCAAGTTGATTTCGGGCTAGATACCCTGCCTTTGTGCATGGATCGGACTGTCGACTGTTTCCCTAGGCATCATTTTCGTAATGGGTAACCTTTGTAGCATATATATTTAGGGTATTTACATGAGGTGACTATGGGAAAGTCTTCATGGTACCTAGAATTGACATTGGCCAAACTCACTTGGGATCCTTGGAGTTTATACCCACGATTATGTGTGGGAGCTTGCACCAGGGTGTAAGTCCATTAATCAGGTCATCAATGTAACTTTTCCACCCACTTTATCCTAGCCTCTTCTTGTCTTGATTTCACAACGTTGGATTTTGTCACCAACTAGTGAGTTCGAAATAAGAAGGTTTGCTTGCCTGGTTTGATTACTAGATTTTATTAGTGAGTGTTGTTTGTTTCTCTAGTTGGCCATAGATTTGTTTCGTTCTTTATTTGGTTCGACCAACATCGGCCTTCGCCGTTCACATAGGATGAAATGGATACCTCTAGAAGATCCAGAAGGTTACTTCCCTTTGCTTCCTAACTCACCAGAGGTCTCTCCTGAGGGAGCAGTCAATAACAAAGTAGCCTCTAAGGCTGGAAGTTCACATTCTTTAGAGGGATTCCAAATTGTTTCAAATTCTTTAAAGGCATTCATACTTCCCCAAAATCAGTTATTGAGTATTAGACAAGATGCACATTTTCTTTGGATGAACTCATCGAGAGAAATTGTTGTTGTTGAGAATATTGAAGTACCTACTGGACCTAACACAAGATCTGGAGTAGACGATCCACTTTTTCAAAGTGAATCATTTAGAACCTTGACTCACACTTCTGGAATTTTTAATCCTAGTTCTTCCCCTTCTTCAAGACACAATATTTTTGGCACACTAGGAACGAGTTCTAATAAACTTATGGCATCGAAAATGCCTGAGACGTTTGTTACCTATACATTACCTTTAGATCATTTTACTGGTACAACCAGTAATGTCACCATAATTTCAAACCAATTATTGGTTGGTTCTCACTCAATTCCTCCTCTCCAGATGGCCCAGTCTACCATGGTCCCACAAGCTACGTCTATTTCTACCGGAAATGTGGTTATAACTCAATATCATATTGGACCACCAATTCCGCTTAAACCAAATACATCACTTCCCCCTGGGTATAATGCTTTGAATACTTCCATTTCTATTCCTTCCCAGAATCCATTCGAAGGGTCTAATCTTTTTGTTCCTCCTGGGTATAATCCTGCTAGTCATTTTTTTCCTACACCTACCCAAGTACTCTTCGGGGGGCCTTACGTTCCTCCTCCACCCTTTTTTGGAGGATCTAATCATCTTGGCCCTAGTGGATCCAATCCAGTTGGAGGCACTAGTCATTCTGTCACTTCTTGTTTTTAGATTCCTGTTGGAGGCCAACCTCAAGTTGGGGGGAAACTTCAAATTGGGGGGCAACCTCAAATTGGGGGACAACCTCAAGTTGGGCAACAACCTCAAGTTGGAATCCATAACCCAGTTTATGGACAAAGTATACCTGCGTTACACTCTCAACCTTGGAATCTTCCTTTCCAATGGAATCAACAACCGTATGGGGGGAAACATCCTCAAGTTAATTCTTTTGTACCCCTAATCTCGGTCAACCATAACCAGGTTCTATGAATCCTACTTGGGGTCAAAAATTTCAGTCTAATGTTCCTTTCCAAGGGAACATACCTAATCAACCAAATATCATTGGCTATGTGAATCAAAACCCTCCAAAACTGATTCTGTCAGGACTTTCTAACTATCTACAAACTTCTTATGGTCCTACTGGTATACCTATGGGACTACCTCCTCAAAGCTACCGGTTTCCTCAAGTGAACATACAGTTTCCTTTTCTCGCCACTTTGGATTTACCGTATTTATATAGGATTTTGAATGATCCTATTTTACATTCTCATTATTGTCCTCTCATCCCAACCAAATTACCATTTGACATTCCTAAGTTTGACGGTCGATTAGGAGAATACCTAAATAATCATGTCATGAATTTCCATCTTTGGTGTTCGTCCAACTCATTGATGGATGACTCCATAAAATTACGAATTTTCCAACGAAGTCTAACGGGTTCGAAAACCAAATGATATATTGAGTTTCTGTGAGGATTCTTTAATGACTTTAATAACCTAGCCATGGCCTTCTTAACACATTACCAGTTGCCAATTCGATACGAGACAAGAACCGAAATTTTGAGTTCTTTTAAACAATATTCTTCCACTCATATTTCTGATCACATCCATGAGTGGAGGAGGAGAAGACGCTTAATCCAAGTTCCCCTTCCTGATCAACTATTGGATGAGTGGTTTACCAAATCACTCATTGGGAATATAGCCCGTGATGTTTCCATGGGTGGTGTCTTCATTGAAGAGTAGGTGATTAGTCATGATCAATATCTAGATCTCGTTTATTCGCAAACGGGAACACTTTACAACTTGATCCCTGATGCTCCTCGTCCTTCTACGAATTCTAACCCAACACCTCCAGTAGCTTCTCATGCTATTGATGGTGTGATTGGAACCTTTCATGCTGAGACTCAGTCCACACAAGCCAGACATACCAATCCCAAGTCTTCTTCTTCTAATGTACAAAATAATCCTACTCCTACTCCTTCCTTGGTAAAACTTCTGAGGTTGATTCGGTTCAATCTACACTTACCAGTAAAAATCAAAATAAAAAGAAAGGGAAGGGTAAGAATAAGGAGGAAAAAAATAATAATCAACAATCTGAGAAGCCCAAAACATAGCCCACTGATAACAAAGATAAACATAAACCTCGTTACCCTTGCCTTATTTTTGTGACGATAATTATACGAAATATTGTCCATGATGTGATGAGGTTACTAAGTTATTGAAAAGTACCAGGAAGCCTTCTACACCTGCCGTCTTGTCACAAAATGTTCCTTAAAAATAGGCCCAATTGGTCATTCATGAACAACCTTCTCCTTCTACCATGTCTTATGTACTTATGTGTTCTGGTGACTCCAAGAAGAATGAAGTTGCAATCGCAACTTGAGCCGAATATTATTCCACATCAAAAGAGAAATTTGATGATTTACCACCTCCATTGGTTCAACCTCCTCCTCCAAATTCACCTCCAAACAATCCTCTTCATTTAGAAATATCAGGCCTAGATACAGTTCTTTGTCCTCCTCCCAAGGGTGTCATTCGAAAGTCTTCATTTAATCCTCACGCAAGTGCTTCCCAAAACTGCAGTATTGTAGAAGACCTTGTGCAAGCACCCTCTGCGATGTCGGCTCTCAAATTCCTTCAAAGTTGTCCTACTCAACGGAAGGCACTGTTAAAGTATATTGGTGGAATCGATCCTATCGATACTAATTTAATAATATTTGACTTGGAAGATCATATTCCAAGGGTTCCTCCTCAATTAGTGTTTCAAATCCAAGTTGTTGTGGAAAACAAATATATCTGTCGAACCATTATTGATGAAGGAGCCTCGACTTGTGTTATGTCCATTACTTGCTGGAAATATATTGTTTCTCCTACCCTTATCGAGTCCCACGATACTCTTAAGGCCTTAAACGGTACATGGTTTAAACCTTACGATGTTATTCCTTCGTTGTCTATTACGTTAGAAGGTAAATCGGTCAATGTCAAGGTTGAGGTATTTGATGCACCTTTTGATTATAACCTTCTACTTGGTCGTAGCTAGATTGATTCCATGCATGCAGTTGTGTCTACCCTTTTCTATGTGTTACGTTTCCCGCACCAAGGAAAGGTCATTAATGTTGACCATCTGGACTTCTTCAATTTTGATTCCCATACTAGAAACATACCTTTTATCTTGAAGACACCTCCTGATTATGAGAATGTCGATGTGGGTCTTTTAAAATGTTCAACCTTGATGGGTACATTTCCAATTCCAACACACGATATTCCTCCTCATTTTGCCACTTCGATTAACATGATATCAACCGTTGTTTATGAAAAACCTGAGTCATATGACCCATGGATAGTACCTATATCTAGTGTTTATCTTCGTTATGGTGACCAAATTCCTTTAAGTTCGGTCAAATAAGCTTATCAATATATTCAATCGACAACTCCTTCTCCTCCTTCTCTCTGTGATACATCTCATGATCTGTTTCATGTGATATTTCCTACTGATGAGATGATCATTTCGATCATGTATATGGAAGATACACCATGGGACGATGGGAATCATCGTTTGATTCTCTTCCTATAACATGATACCATAGAGAGTTACCAACGGATTTTAACTTCGTCGACCGTTGTTGTTATTTCTTATGTTCCTGATTCAACACACAATGTTTTGTATGAAGGGAACTTGAGTAACATTTCACCTACCATTCCTCTTGACATATAGATTAAACCTGGAGTTGTGGAAATGTTAATATCAATGCCTCATGTCCTATTGATGAGGTTCACACTTATAAATCCCTTTTCCAAGAATTTCGTGACGTTTTTTCCTGGACTTATGAGGAAATGCCTGGTATTGATCCTGATATTTTTGTGCATGAGATTAAGACTTATCTGAATGCTAAACCCGTTTGGCAGAGACTTCACCTAGTACATCCACGTAAAGCTATTGCTATCAAGCTTGAAGTTGAAAAACTTCTTAAGGCTGGCTTTTTCTATCCCGTGGATTTGACCAATTCGGTATCCAATCTTGTTTCGGTAAACAAGAAACAAGGAACGATCCACATTTGTGTGGATTATAGGGATATAAATAAATCTTGTCCTAAGGAAAATTATCCAACCCCTTTCATTGACCAGATCGTTGACGACTGTGCTGGGAGTGAAATATTTTCCTTGATGGACGGTTTCTTTGGCTATAATCAAATCAATATTTTACCAACAGATCAATAAAAGACTGCTTTATTTACCCTTGGGGAACCTTCGCATACCAAAAACTTCCTTTTGGTTCAAAAACTGTTGGTGCGAATTTTCAGCATGCTATGTCTTACGCTTTTCATGACATTAAGAACATTGTACACACCTATATAGACGATTTGACAGTGCATTCCATGTGTCTTCAAGATCACCCGACACATTTATGGGCCATTTTCCTACGCTGTCATTATTATTTCATATGTTTTAATCCACACAAATGTGTTTTTTCTGTGGAATCTGATTGACTTCTTGGTTTTATCATGTCTATACATGGTATTCAGGTAGAGCCCTTGAAGGTTGAGGCTATTATTATTCTACCTCCTCCTTCAACATTACGCCAGCTCCAAAGTTTGCAAGGGAAGGAATTTTTTTTACGTCGCTTCATTCCCAATTACGCTAAATTAACAAAAGGATTTACTCAGCTCCTCCAGAAAGGTTACGATTTTGTATGGGATGATACTGTAAACAAAGCCTTTGAAGCTTTCAAACTCGCCTTAACCTGTACATCACTATTGTTTCCACCTGAATATAGCTAAGATTACTTCTTGTACTTAGCTGCTTTGGACTCTACCATTGCCATGGTTTTAGTCCAAGAGGAAGATTCACATGATGAACATGTTATATACTATTTCAGTAGGAGTCTCACAACTACCGAAACCAAATATTTACATGTGAAGAAATTGGCCTTGGCAGTTGTTCAAGTTGTTCAATGTTTTCATCACTACATCTTATTACGTAGAACCATAGTCATTTCTAATTGCAACCCCATGCAACATATCCTCAGTCAACAATTGCTGGGGGGAAGTAATCCAAATGGATAGTTATTCTCCATGAGTTTGACTTGGATTTTGAGCGTGCCAAGTCAAAGAAGTCTCTGGTTTTTGCTGAATTGATATGTGACCTTCCCTCTACTAAGACAAAACATGTGGTAGAGGATTCCTTACCTGACGAATCCCTCTTTCTGATCAGTTCTAATGACGTATGGTACAAAGATATTATCATCTATCTCCAGACTCAAACTTTTCATCTTGATATTTCTAGTACATATCATCGTCATATATGGTATCAAGCCCATCAATACATCATCCTTGGTGATACCCTTTACCGTCGTGGTATTGATTCCATATTTCGACATTGTCTCACGTATGATGAAGTTGAGAAATATTTGAATGAATGTCACTTTAGAGCATGTGGTGGTCATATGTTTGGGTATTCCACTGCCCAAAAGATCTTATAAGCTAGTTATTTTTGGCCTTCATTGTTTAAGGATTGAATTACTTCCATTCGAAAATGCCTTCTTGTCAAACCTATAACAATAATATCTGATCTCATCCTGCTCCTCTTCACCCTGTAGTTTCCATTGGTCCATTCACTAAATGGGAATTGACTTCATGACATGTAACCCTCACTCGGTCGGGGGGCATGGATACATTATTGTAGCTGTGGATTATTTCACTAAATGGGATGAGGTGATGCCTACATTTGATAATACCAGGAAAACTGTAACATTGTTCATATTCAATCATATCATTACTACATTTGGTGTCCCTCAAGCCATCGTTACTAATCACAGTAGTCATTTTCATAATTTTATGATGTATGAACTTACTGAGAAGTTGGGTATTCGCCATGAAAACTCAACCCCCTATTATCCGCAGGCCAATGGCCAAGCTGAGGCAATTAAAAAAGTTCTCACTACTATGCTTCGACGGATGATAGGAATTCATAAGTTGAATTGGCACACAATGTTATTCTCGACATTATGGGCCTATCAAAAATCCATTAAGTCTTTCATGAGATTCACACCTTTCTAGTTAATATATGGTATCGAATCAATTTTGCCGATTGAGTGTGAAATACCATCTTTGAAGTTAGCCGTCGAAATTCTCCTTAACACCTCTGCTAAAGAGGAACACCTTTTGTATTTGATGCAATTAGATGAAACCCGTCGTTATGCCAATTTGGTTATTGAAAATCAAAACAAATGTGTCAAATCCCAATATGGTAAGCATGTCAAACCACATATTTTTCTGAAGGTGATATAGTTCTTCTTTACGAGCAAGATCGTGATTTGCTAGGGGCTGGTGAATTTGAGCCCATGTGGCGAGGTCCTTATATTGGAGAAAGGATCTTATGAGCTAGTATATTATGATGGAATCCCTTTGAGTGAACCCAAAAATGGGCTTTACTTGAAGAAGTACTATGCTTAAATCATTTTTTCATGAGTGCTGTGTATTTTAGTGTATCGTACTCTTGTGTGCTTTTTTCGTTTTTGGTTCTACCTTTCAACTGCTTACCTTGCCTTGCATTGTTCTTGGTTTCCAAATGTTGGTGTCTTCACTAGCCTACATTGGCTTCGATGATGGCACTAGTTGCAATACTCAAAACTTAGCATCTGTTTCTTGGGAAATCTATGCACCTATGTATGAAATGATCAATCTACATGGCGTTTGCCTTGGTCATGCAACTAACAATATCATGGAATACAATGCAGTCATCGGATTATTGACCAACGTTGTTTCACTTGGAATCCGTCATCTTATTGTATGATTCGATTCACAGTTAGTAGTCCTACAGTTGAGTAATGTTTATTCCATACAGAGTCCTACTTTGTTAAGGGTATATTTATGAATTCGCCTCTTGGAACGTCATTTTGATTACATTGAATATCAACACATTCCTAGATGTATAAATACATTAACAGATGCATTAGCTAATTATGTGTTAGAAAGAAATTTGAGACATTTATAAAATCCAATCACACTTTGTACATACAACAAGTAAGCCGGTAGAAGCCTCATATTTATATAACGATAAAAGTTTACAAAAAATGTTTTTGTCCAAAGACCAAAATATCAAAAATGTGAAGCAGATGGATTCATATACAACAAATCATCAAGGATGCTTCTCACTATAACACGTGACTACCCATGCTACCCTACGAAGCAATCGACCAATGGATGCGGATATGCCCACTTTGTGGCATTGGTAATTCCTAGGGATACCATCTATAGAGGCATCATGGATATTCATTATGAGTCCCTCTAGTTTTTGTTCTATGGTCTCAAAATCAGCATCAACTACTCCTGCTACGACACCTCTCTCCCCTCGCCCCTGGATAGGGGATGAACCTGGAAGACGATAAGGTCCCACATTTTCATTATCGAAGAGAACTAGATTATTCATTGTATAAACAACACAAAAAAAACATTTTATATCATTAAAAATGACAAAAAAATTATATAAACAAAATTTCCTTCTTACCTATGTCCCCCCACTGGGAACCTTCGAGAAGAGATAGGTTCAGATCTCCACGGAAGTCTAGCTCAACATATGCATAATCATCGACCATGAGAATTTGATTTCTCAACCATTCAAAGAAGACATCATTATACCTGACGATGTGACCGCCTCCATGTCGGGCCATGAGATCTACCCAAATTTTCATCCTCAGATCTTGTGGAGTAGGTATACCCCACTCTACCTGCAAGCATAAGACCGGGACCCTCTCTAGGAAGAAGGATACTGAAATAGACCCATATATGAATTATTTCAACCCACCACTTCTGCAATTGGTAAGTTTTTTCTTCATACTTTTAAGGACCCCTTCACACCAGTTGAAGAATTGGGGTTCCATACACTCCAATGCATACTGAAAATGGCTCTGCAGAGCCATGTGGGGAGATGGACTCCCTGCCATGTAAGTAATAGTATAGAGGATATTCCATAAAGGAAAATATCAGACATCCCTCATAGCGACCTTACCGCTATGTTTCTCGGTTCCCGACACATAATGATAACTGATATAGTAGTTCATAGGCTCACTGCCACCCCTGCAACTTGTAAATGTCACCCGTGAACCCCAGTGAGATAATCCTGTTAGTAAATATATATCCTCGATATCTATGGTGAGTGTGTGGGCACCCACATGAAATTACTACTCGTTCACATCCCACCTGTGAACTAAGTACTCAAGTAGTCTCAGTTGGGTCCTCATGCCCTGAATATTGGAGAATTTCAACAACCCACACTGCCGGAGGGCCATAACTGTTCTCAGGTCATTCCCAACGAAGTAATAATCTTTTTCGTGCTCTCTCTCACACCATTCCAACACCTTGACCATGGAAGACCTACCAAGGAAAAATAAAAAGAGATTAGAAACATAATTTTATTTCCTGGGGGTTTCTTGTTGGGTTCATCTTTTAAAATTTTGGGTTGCGGTCGTCACAGGCTTGTGCATTCACACAGTGCGACATCGTTTCACCCTAGCTATAGGGTCACCTATGATGATCCTATATCACCACAAGTCTCGATATAGGGCACCTGCGATGACCTCAACACATAGGTAACTCCTAAAATCAACCCCAAAACAAATTTTTAACCAATGAAAATCAATTTTTAAACCATGGAAAGATGAAAGAGATGAAGATTACCTCTGCTACGGAGACGATTTGTGAAATGATCTGCCATGTAATCCACAATCAACACTTGAAAATCGAGGTAAAAAGGGGTTTTGGAGCAATGTTTGTGTGAAGTTACAAATGAAATAGTGAAATGTGGTTTTTTACCTATTTTATTGATTTTTATTACTTTTTCATTTGTATAGTATATTATTTTTTATGCTTCATCCAAGCCCTAAAATTCCTAACAACTTTACAAGTGGTTGATTTTTGCATATTGAAAATGTATAGAGGTGAGACGTTGGAACAAGGGTTCACTTTTTTGGTTTACTTTTATATATTTTTCACATGTACAGATCCTTTTAGGGTTTTTCAGAAAAAACTCCAAGGAGAGTCTTAGTTCTTTCTCACGCTCTTAAAACCATGAGAACGTAATCGAGTAGTCTTTTGTCATTTTTTTGAACTTGTAATGGTGATGAAAAATGAAACCTATGGAGTATCATTTAAGCTCTTTTCATGCTCCCTAAACATGAAAATATGGCCAAGTGACCTTGTTCTTTTCACGCTTGTAAAAGTGTTTGAAGAAAACATTTGATGAGAAGTAGATCATCACTTTTTCAGTCTCGTCAGATTAATTTACAAAAAAGGATCTGATGGAGTTCTCTTTAAGCGTTTTTCAGACTCTCTAAAAATGAAAAACCCTTGAGATTTTCTCTCTTTGGACTTGTTACACAAACATCGAAATACCCATATGGGATCGAACCACTCCTTCTTAGTGTTCGTTAAACATACTCCGAGGGACTCGTCTGAAGGATGAGCTTACATAAACAAGCATATGCTATCATCCTCAATATTTCATAAAAATAAAGGGTTACTCGCCAGAAATGGTGGGGGGAAATTGGGAATAAATGTGTCTCTGTATTTGTGTTAGTGGCAGTAATAGTCTCTCTTGAACATGCAACCCCCCTTCATCATGTGTCTCTCGTTTGACTATTTGCATGTCCATATGTTGGGTCCTCCTTGATTCAATGCTTCCAATACCATTGTCATGTCATCCATATGTTCAAGATAATTGCAACCTAAACGAGCCTTCTATTGAGTCGACCATCTGCAATTATAAATTTTTCTACCATGTCGGCCTTCCCTGTGTCAGTTTTGAATCACTTCATACTCTGATCTACTTCAAATATGTTACATATTTCATGTCATTAATGGGGGATACATCAAGGCCCTCATGTGATGAATCTTTTCCTATCGAATTCAACACATTATCTAGGAATAAGACTTAGAAATCATTCAGTACCTTGGAGCCTGCATGCCTCAATGGAGGGTCTCTTCGCTTTCAACAATGGGTTCACATCATTGACCCTTGATTGGAATATTCCATCGAGTGTTTGACTTCAAATCATTTATTCACATTCTTTGGATTATACTAGGTTACCTTGGGGGTCATTGATATCAATGGTGATTTCCCTCACACTTGTTAATGATTTTCATTAATGACCGATAATCAAGTGGTTTCTACCGTGTTCGACTTCAACGCCTGTAATCACATGGCTAGATTCATACTTAGAGACAATGGAAATGAAGACCCTAGATCTTATCATTTTGGTCCAGGTTGTGACAAAATATTCATGATTTGTATTAACACATAGATCGACTTTGTATGTCTCGTGGCTATGTCTAAATTTGATTTCTTTTAGAGCATAGATCCACAATGTATTCCTGGTGGCTATCTTGGATCATGATGACATGGATCCACAGTGTATGTTTAGTGGCCATGAATCACTTGACACTTATTATTAGAGTCACTTGTAGTTTGAGCATGGGAATTCCTACCTCAGAAATGGTATGACATTATGGAGATGCTTTATTGTTTGCAGGTTCCTGATCAACACAATCCTTGTTTTCGACACACACATTCTACAAAGTATTTCAGCTATCACGAGTTCTAACATCATACTTTGGGGGGCACTTTGTTACACATTATTTTTGTCACCTCGGTGATCACCTAACAACATGTTTCCATGTTCCCTAAAAATATTAAAAGAGACTTTCTCCATGAGAAAAGTGATTTGATTTCCTCTGCCAAAAACCATATGAAGGAAGGTCACTGCACCCTGTTCTATTCATGGGGTGCGACGATGCCTGATCATCACACTTTGCACTATTCCTGGACTAATACGTCATCTCAAGCTGCTATATACATATGGTACGACGATGCTTAAATCTTGGGAAAAGTCAAATTTCAAGAATGTTCTAGAAGGGGATCTTGTAGAAGATGAGGTGGCCTCCAATCGGTTTGGATCTTACTCACTTCTCTGATTTGGTGGGATCATCCTAATCTCCTCATCCATTTCTCTTTCACACTATATAAAGAGGGATCTCTCATGGAAAAGGCTAAGGTTGAATAGGCTAATAATTGTATGGAGAGTTATACTTCATATTATGCTTGAGAGGTTTGCTTTAGTTCTTCAAGTCAGATTGTGGATCTTCTTCATTCAAGGCATTGGAGCAAAGGTGTGTGTGTTGGAGCAAAGAGCCATCGAAAGGGGACCTTGAAAAATCAAGGCATGGGTTGTATTCTCCACTTTCTATTCACTTAATACAGTAATGCATTTCTTCCCTATATAAGCATCTCGTCTTCTATTGTATAATTCCCTGACCATATACATAGACTTCATTAGAATGTATGTATCTTTGTTTTCCTTCATTGTTTCTTTGTAATTCTTAGACATTCTTACCATTTTTAAAACACAAGGAAGGATCTTCAAAGATGACACTAGAGAGGAAAAGTATCATTTAAAAGGTACGCCCCTTGTAACTTATTAAACTAGTTCACATGCTGATGAAGTTTAAGGCGAAGTGTGCATTCTGTTCTATTTTGTTCTAGTTTCCAGTGGGATCTAGGGAGATATTTTTATGTTTGTATTTACCGATAAATTCGATAACAAGAGAAAAGGTCAAGTTTGTGTGGGATGCATCCCAACAGACAACATTCAAGGATTTTAAATTCTTCATGTGCTCAACACCATTCCTTATTCTTCGAGACATGAAACAACCATTTGAGATTGAGACAGATGCTTCATATTATGCTATCGGTGAAATCCTCACTCAACATGGGCATCCGGTAGCCTATCACAGTGAAACACTATCTGATGTTGTTTGTTGATACCCCACCAATGACAAAGAGATGTATTCCATTGTGCAAGAATTTTGATTGTGGAAGCATTACATTATTGGGAAGGAATCGATCATCCACACTGATCACACACCTCTTAAATTCATGTAGACACAAGGAAAGTTATAGAATGAAAACCATCAAAAGTGGTCCAATATCTGTAGCAATTCCACTTGAACATCAAGTACAAGAAGTGAAACATCAACCATGTCGTAGATTGCCTTAGTCGACCCCTGGTTGTGGCCCTAACTACAATTCTTAACTCTTGTGGGCATGAGACATCCATGTGGCCACAATGATACAATTATGACTCTAAATTTGTTGTTTCCTATTGAAAATTGAGTGCAGGAAAAACAGTTCCATACTTTCATCTCCAGGATGAATTACTATGCCATTTGATCCATCTTCGTGTTCCTTCGAGCGAGCATGAAAATATGATCTGGGAAGCTCATTACAGTTGGGAAACATGGAATTTTTATATAGACAAAACAATGGTAGTATTGTAAAAACATTTTTAATGGCCAAAGCTTCAATAGAGGTAGTCAAAAGGATGATTTTCCATATCATGAAGATGTACAATTTCAAACATCCATGCACATGGGATGAAATCCTTCCTTATTTTCAACATAGCTACAACAAATCCCTCCATATTTATATTGGCCACAACCCTTTTTAGGTGTGTTTGGGGTTTTATCCATTGGCTCCCATTGACGTAGCTCTACCCATTGCAACTACATAGGAAGAGTTCTCCCATGCTCAGACCGAGGCTAATCAAGTAGCCACATTTTTTGAGAGAATCCATTGCATCCAACAAGAAGTTCATGATATTTCATAGAAATCCAATGGCAAGTATAAGCAACACCATGATCAACATAGGGTACCAAACAAGTCTCAAGTGGGAGATAAGGTATGGTTGCATATGCATAAAGAGTTCCTCACAGGACCCCATCGGAAGATATACCCACTTCGATATGGGCCTTATAATGTCACCAAGGATGTGGGTGAGAATGATTTTGAATTAAGTAATCCTCATTTCCTTGGCTTGCACTCAGTCTTTAATGTAGAACTGCTTCGACCATATTTTCCAACTCTCCTGGACACTTCAGACATGACCAAGCACTTGGAACCTAAATAACTCAATCATGAATGCATTAAATAGGTGAAAATTGATCAGATCATGGACACCAATACTAAGGGAACACGACAACAGAACATGCAACTCTATTAGGTCATCAAAGCAGGATAGTTTCTTCATCAGGGAAAGTGGCTCACCAGGAGTCATATTCAACAGAAGTTTCCCCATATAATGGAGGAACTTGACGCAATGGAGACCATTGCTTCCTAAGGGTGGAGGAATAATCTAGATGGACATTAGTGGCTGCTAACCTATCCCACTGGCTCAAATTACAGTTTCCATCTTGGCAGTTTTTCTACAGTTTTTCGGGTCCCAAACTGCTAGGGCCATTTTAAGGTACTAAAAGACGTTTTTTTGACCTAGAAGCACCCAATATATCCATGTTGGGATGTACATGGATGTATTTGGCCATTAAAAATGTGTACTCCTTTTCTATACCTTTCCAACGGGGTACTGAGCTCCCCAAATGAAAATCATATGAAAAAGTTGCAACCTCGATGATCCAGGTGGATATCAGTGGCCACCCACATATTCCACTGGCTAGAAAAACAATCTTCCACCTTGGCAGTTTTGTTTCTAATTTTCGGGTCCTGAACTTCGGGGGCCATTTTGAGGCCCTAAACATCATTTTTAGGGCTCTCCATAGTCAGACTGTAGACAAAGTTAGAGTCTGATGGAAACATTGTGTATTCCTCAGATAGACCTTTTCAACGAACTATCATGCAACCCCACCAAACTACCCAAAATGCAGTCCACAAAATTGTTTACTTTTCATCTTCCGGGGTTAGGGTTTTTGATTTTCTTTATGATAAAAAGGCCTTTGGAGCCTCATTGTAAAATTAGATTCTTGTGAATGCGAGTATCCATCACATCTCTTCTTAGAGATAATATCCCACCATTCTAGCGAGTCTTTTACTCTGTATTTTTACAGTCTTTGTACATTTTCGCTCATTAATTGAAATTGTGTATTACTGTATCTCTGTGTTTATGGTTTCAACTCTGATACATTTCTGTAATATTATTGGATATCTGAGATATCTCAATACATTTATTTATTATATCTCTTCTCTTATTTCGTGCCAGAAATAATCCGGATCACTCAAGAAGTTGACATATCAACTACCCCCATCGGGGCCCACAACCTTTTTGACATTTCATATTCTAGGGTTAAGGGTTTGAATGTTTAGGGTTTTATCATTTATTCTTTATGTTAAAAAGGCCTTTGGAGCCTCATTGTAATCAACTTCTTGTGAATGACCGTATTCGACACATCTCTCTTCAGAGATAAGCTACCACCATTCTATCTATCTTGTGTGCTTTGGATTTTACAGTATTTTGTATTCCAGAAAATCATTAATAGAATATGAGTTTTACTATATTACCATGTTCCTTGCAATATCTCTGTGTATTTCCTTGTTATATATTTGTTATATTTATTCCTTCATTTTTTTCTCAAAATAATATAGATCACACTGTGCATTAACTACTCACACTATGAACCATCTACATAGAAACCATTAAATTCCTTCAGCAGCTCAATAAACCAAAACATTCTGAACAAAGAGTGTTTGACCATAATAATAAAAACAATTAGACAATAAGACACAAATTTAATCATTCAATGGAGGATTTTTTATTATTCTTAGAGAATTCATTACAAAGGGAGGGTGAGCTATGCATAATCAGAATCTCATGCATTGTTACTCACAAGCAGACCCAAATTCTAGATAACCATGGCTTCTGGAGACCTTCACTCAGTGTGGATAGGATTTTCAACTCCTTCATCAATCAACTTCGATTAGGATGCCTTTCAAACTCTTGATTTTTCTCCTTGAAGATTCCCCCCCAATTCTCTTCTCATCTCCCATTGTCCCTTATTCACTACATTGTTCATATTTAATGGGATTCCTTTGGAATGCCAACCATCATACTAGTTTGTTTCCACTTCCAACTTTGTCAAAAAGGACAAAATGAAATAAAAAAAAAATTGATTTCAAGTGTATTACAATTTTCAAAAGAATTTAGGAAAATATCTAATTTAGATCATAAACATACACACAATAATCATCATCTAAACACACATAAAATAACACTTATATTTTTCTATAAATTACCAGTTGGCTGAAGACCTTAGACATTCCTCCTAACCATGGAATCTACTGTTCATGCACTCTAAAAAATAGGTCACCCCCCGAGATGAGGCTATGAATCCACCAGAGAAATGGCTACCTAAGACAAACTAAGGTCTAACAGATAACAAAATAAATCACACGCCCAAGTGCCAATACTAGTGACAATTCCCATCTCACAACCTCTCAATCCTCGTAGCCTATCCCACCCTAGGAAGTGTACCCCTTCTCTGCTCAATGGTCCTTCAAATTTCCCACTTCCCTTCTAGGACTTCAACAATAGGCCGATGGGGAATTCTCATAGTTATATTTGTAAAGGTGTTGAACTTGCACATAATATATCTAGCTAAACAATAATACACACATTTGCAGAGAGAATTGGAGAAAGAAGAAGAAGGAGAGAAAGAATGAAAGAATTCTCATTAACCATTTTCCACACTCAAAGAGTGAATAATTTACAATAGATATAGGATAAATGAGTAACTAATGATCCATAGTGGTGGTCTAGAGTGATCTGGAAACACATCAACAATTACGAGAGTGAATTTCCACCTAGTCTAGTCTCTCAAGTAGTTACAGGAGTGAACTGCCACCTAGCTGAGTTAACTAGTCAACTAGTCTTCAGTTAACTGACTTAAAAAAGAGTACTAAGGATTTAAATCAGGAAATCAAGGGTAATGTGCCAGTCTAGTTATGATCCCAAGGCAAGTGCGCATTAGCATGGTGATAATTCCAATGTTGCATGGTGACAAAACCAATGCAGCATCTAAACTCAACTCAACTAGTCAAACTAAGCTGTCAACTGAAAGAGAATACTCTCCAAGTGGAATATTTTCCCCTAAATATAGGAGACTAGATAATGACTAATTATGACTAATAAACAAGGAAAAACCTTAGGAAAAATAAATCCTAGGTGTGTGTGAAGTAACTCCAACACCCCCCCGAACATCACTATGGTGAAAATAAACAATCGGTCCTGGCAACAAGGCCATGTTAGGTACCCAAATAAAAAATATACACTGAAATAAATGAGGAAAGAGGGAAAACCTCATGGGAACCCCCCCCCACTCAAATTACAATGCATGTAAAAGAAAATGAGAAGGAACAAAAAATAGTTGCTAAGCAACCTTGTCCTTCACTCCAAGAAGACCTCACAACTGTGCAAGTTTGTGCTCGTTGAAGATTTTGTTGAAGATGTAGATGTTTGCACGGATCTAATGAAGTGTATGCACCATTGATATGTCCAAACATATCCACTTTATCTTCTTGTAATGAAAAATATCCAAATAAATTTTTGATGAAATTTTGAATATCGTGCAGCCGTTTCTGGAAAAATGCTGAAATTTTATTGATTTTAAAAAGATCATAACTTCACTTTTCGGATTCTGTTTCAAATGATTTTTTTTTTTGAAATTGGATATTTCCCTGAGAGGAATTAAAATATACAATTTGTTTCTCCAAATTGTTCTCATAAAATATCAGAATGGAGTCTGATGTGCGCAACTCCCTTTTTGTCTCCTGAGATGCATGCATTGTGCATGGAAAAGTATCTGCATGTGACTCCTGAGATGTATGCCATATATATTCCACATAAATTTCAGAAAACAAATCTGAAATGAAGTAGACATCATCTTCAATTAATGGAATACAAATTTTTGTAGATACTTGTGTAGAGGACTCTTCAAACGAAGATGATTTATCTTCTAGTGGCTTTTATACATTCCCTATCTTGTCAACATTTTGCATGCATTATTTCTTATTCCCAAATAAAACCTCCAATCTGCTCCATAAATCATTTGGAGTGAATTCTTGTGAGTCATCATATACTTGATGGAGAATTTCGGGAGAAATAAAATAGAGGATACATCCTATGGCCATATCTTGTCTATTGAGAAAGTTATTTTCTCATCGACATAATCAGGCTCTACTTCCATTGCCATAGTTATTTGGTACAAGCCTCTACATTTGAGTATAAGAAGAATTTTTGGCTTCCATTCCAAATAGTTATGAGGCATGAGAAGTATTTTTGGTGAATAATCCATCTTTTTGTTGTCTTCAATCTTTTGTACCTGCAATTTTTGTTTTGGTGTAGCTTTTTCTTAGCAGTCTGTCGGCTCTAATACCATGTAAATGTGTTAAACTTTCATAGAATAGATCTAGCTAAACAATAATACACACATTTGCAGAGACAATTGGATAAATAAGAAGAAGGAGCGAAAGAATTCTCATTAATCGTTTTCCACACTCAAAGAGTGAATAATTTACAATAGATATAGGATACATGAGTAACTAATGAGCCATAGTGGTGGTCTAGAGTGATCTAGAAACACACCAACAGTTACGAGAGTGAATTTCCACCTAGTCTAGTCTCTCAGGCAGTTACAGAAGTGAACTGCCACCTAGCTGAGTTAACTAGACAACCAGTCTTCAGTTAGCTGATTGAACAAAGAGTAATAAGGAGTTAACTCAGGAAATCAAGGGTAATGCATCAGTCTGGTTATGATCCTAAGATAAGTGCACATTATCATAGTGATGATCCTAATGTTGCATGGTGACAAAACAAATGCAACATCTAAACTCAACTCAACTAGTCAAACTGAAGTGTTAACTGAAAGAGAATATTCTCTAAGTGGAACATTCTCCCCTAAATATAGGAGACTGGATAATGACTAGTTATGACTAATAAACAAGGAAATACCTTAGGAAAAATAAATCCTAGGTGTGTGTGAAGTAACTCCAACACTATGGCACCTGAAACACAAAGTTTATCAAGTAGTTCAACACCCACTAACCCAACACACAGGGAAACCTACTCCCAACAATTCTCTCACCTAGAGAGAGTGCTTCATAGGCTTGAAAACCTTCTTCTTCCACCCAAATCACCCAATATTTATTGGGTAATAATAAGCTTCAACTTACACTCTCCATTCCAAGTATGGACGATGGAATGATTGAGTGAATGATGGAATGCATTGATGGAATTACACTAATTCCCAACATTATATTTGCATGTTCCTAGCTTGACACTTGTCACTCTATGAACTTCCTTTGAATCCACTTGTCCTCAGTGCATTATAAACACATGTACATAAAAAAAAATTCAAAAGCATTCAAAAAGATATGGGTACTCTGTCCACATAGCATCTGCGTGCTCCCAAGTTGAATCCTTAGGATTGTACTAGGTCCATTGGATCTTTACTAGCTCCATGGCTTGATTCTGGATCTATTTTATTTTTCGATCCAATATGCAAACTGATTGCACTCGAAAATCCCCTTTTGGATCCACCTGAATCACTTTCAAATCAATGACATGATTAGCATCAGGTATGCACTTTTTGAGAAAAGATACATGGAAAACATTATGAATACACAAGGATGCAGAAAATTCAAGCATATATGTGACATGACCAATCCTCTCTAGGATTTTCAATGGACCATAGTAGTGTGCTTCCAGCTTAGAACAATTTCCCAACCTTAGGGAACTACGTCTTGCTTTTACTTTCAAGAACATGTGGTCACCCAATTTAAACTATTTATTGGTTCTGCCTTTATTTGCACATCTTTTCTACCTGTCTTCGACAACCTTTAAATTTTGCCTTATCTTCACCATCTGCTCTTCCATTTCTCAAAGCAATCTGGCCCAACCACTACGCAGTCTGTTGGCTTGTCCCAACTCACTCATGTGTTTCAATTTCTGCCATAAAGTGCCTCAAATGGGATCATCTTTAGAGATGCTTGATACCCATTGTTATAAGAAAAATCAACCAAAGGTAAATATTTTTTTCCACTACATCGGTTTATCCATCATATACATTCTTAGCATATATTCTATCACTTGATTTACCCTTTCTGTTTTCCAATCTGACTCTGGATGATAGGTTGATCTAAAATTCATATTTTTCCCAAATCCTTTGAATAGCCCTTTCCAAAAATTTGATGTGAACTTGGGATCTTTGTCAAACATAATTGTCTTAGGTACACCATGCATCCTAGAAATTTATCTCATGTATAGATCAGTAATGTTGGTTTCCTTGGGAGTTGACTTTATTGGAATAAAGTGGGAAACTTTAGTAAGCTTATCCCCCACTACCATAATAGAATTATGCTACTTAGCAATCCTAGGAATATTAGTAATGAAATCCATGGTTACAACTTCCCACTTCCACTTAGGAATGGGTAAAGGCTGTAGAAAACCAACTGGGCATATGTGCTCAACCTTGACCTTTTGACATTCAAGGCATCAAGTAATAAAATCAACAACCTCGTTTTTCATGGCTAGCCAATAGTATTGCTTTTTGACTACTGCACTTGTCTTCTGGTAGCCTCGGTGCCTGACATAAGAAACTTTATGCATCTTCGACAATAACATATTTTTCAACTCCTGATCATTTAGCACATGAAATTTGCACCTATACATGAGGATTCCATACTCTTTTATCCCATAACCTTCAAATTTCTATTGCAATTTACCTTGCTGTAAATTTTACTTTATGTCCACATAGCACTGATCTGATTTGGCCACCTCTAAAATTATGTCATTCAAATCTGATTTATACATGCTAATGGTTGTATCATGTATCTCATGCACCCTCCTGCTGAGTGTGTCATCCACCTTGTTCTCCTTTCCTTTGATATGCTTGATATCAAATTCATACTCACTAAGGAATTCTAACCACCTGCTTTGTATGGCATTTAAACTTGATTGTCCAAAAAAATATTTCAGACTGCTATGGTGTGTCCTCAATTTGAATATTTTCCTCATGAGGTAGTGCCTCCACATCTTCAAAGCATGCACTATGGCTGCCAATTCCAAATCATGAGTAGCATAATGCCTTTCGTTCTCTTTTAATTTCCTTGATTCGTAGAATACCACATGGACATTCTGACTAAGGAATCCATCATGCCCTTCCTTGAATGCATCTGTGCACATAATAAAGTCTTCATTAAGATCAACAATTCTCAAAATTGTTGCACTTGTCAACAAAATTTTCAACTCATGAAAACTTCTTACACAATCTGGAGTCCATTCAAATCACACACCATTCTTTTACAAGGATGTAATTGGGTGTGCAGTATTTGAGAAGCCTTAAATGAACCTTTTGTAGTACCTTGCAAGTCCTATGAAGGACCTCACCTCTGTGAAATTCCTTGGTGTTGGCTATCCTTCATTTTATTTTATCTTCTCTGGGTCCATAACTATCCCTTCCTTTGAAATTATATGACCCAATTAATGAATCTGCCTCTAGTAAAATGAGCACTTGCTCAATTTTTCATACAAGTGATGTTCTCTTAGTACTTGCAACACCATCCTCAAGTGCTGCTCATGTTCTTCTTCAGACCTTGAATAAATTAGAATGTCATCCAAAAATACAATGACAAGCTTATCTAAGTATTCTTTGAAAATACCATTCATTAAACACATGAAGTTAGTTGGTGCATCTTTTAATCCAAATGTCACCACAGTGAACTCATGATGTCTAGATCTCGTTTTGAAAGAAGTCTTTCTGATGTCTTATTCTTTAATTCTAACTTGGTGATATCCAGATCTAAGATAAATCTTTGAAAATATCCGTGCACCCTTCAATTGTTCAAAGAGTTCATCTATCCTTGGAAAATGATACTTGTTCTATACTGTTACTTTGTTCAACTTCCCGAAGTCAAAACAAGGCCTCAATGTATCATCCTTATTCTTCACAAACAATATTGGGGCACCCCAAGGTGACACACTTGGTGTATATACCCCTCCTTCATAAGCTATTCAAGTTTCATATGCAATTCTTTCAGCTCTGGTGTACTCATCCTATAAGGAGTCTTGGATACTAGGGCTCCTCCAGGAATCAAATTTATAGATAAATCAATATCTCTTTCGGTGGAAACCCCAATATTTATTTAAATACATCCTCAAATTCTTTCAATACTACGTAATCTTCAACATTTGGCAATTTCTACTTAGGTGTATCCTCCATGTGAAATAAAAATACTTGGCATCCTTTCCTGTAGCTTTTATTCAATTACAAGGTTGAAAATTCTCTGATAGTTACAACTCTTGGAATGCCTTGAACTGTTCTTAAATTTCCTTCCTCATCTAAGCAAGTAAATTCCTTATTGTAACAGTCTAGAACAACATGATGCTGGTCCAACCAATCCATACCGATGAGGCAATCATAAGAGCCCAAAGGTATGATATTCAAACCATCTTTTTTTCTCAGCCCATTCATATCCATTAGACATGCCTTAACCATATCATTAATTTTCCTTTCTGCTCCTGTAGCTAGCTGCACCAACCAAGGGTTTCCAAGCTTGCTTCTTGGAAATTGGAATCTTTCCACCATATTAGGATCTAGATAACTATGAATATCTCCTGAATCAATTAAAATAGAAATGGGTTGGTCATTAATCTTACCTTCCACTTCAATCATGTGCGACTGAAACTCAACTTTCTTGTTATCCAGGGATGCATAGATCCTTGGTACATTTATGCCCATGTCATCAACTATCGTAACTTGATGTGAATTGTGAACAATCCTCCCCTTTTCACCTCTGTGATGGTAGTCTATGTACATGTGGTCTCCCCCACAACTGCAACATTGAATATGTCATTGCCTTGGTATTTGAACCGTTGTCTCAGTAATTCTAGGCTCCTTTGGAGTTGGGTGTCCTTAAGAAGATTTATGAAAAATGGTGTCTTAGTCCCCTTCTTTCTCTGTTCCATCTTTATTTTCTTCTTGTATTCCCAAGCCTTTTGAAAAGTCAATATTTCCCTTTGCGTATCATAGAGAAATTTCTCTCACCTTATGGTTTTCTCCAATGCTCCAGGGTCATCATAATGTATCTTGTCACTGATAAATGATGGCATCCCAGTCAGGTGCCTTTGAATTTTAACTTTCTCATCCTTGATGAATGCAACATATTTTAGCAGCTCTAAGAATCTTCTTTCATACTCATATATTGTTATAATCCAAATCTTGATTTCAAGGAACTCCTTCATTTTCTTGTCATAGTATCGCTTGGTTAAGTATTTCTTTTGGAAGTACCATTTAAACTCCCTCCAAGTGACCTTTTTCTCATCAATGTGTTGCACTTGCAAGAACTGATCCCACCATATTGATGCTTTTCCCTTTAGTTTATAGATGAAAATTATCTCCTCTACCCACACAGAGTAATTATGTAGTTGGAAGTACTTCCTCATGCCCAACAATCAGGTATCCACATCCTCATTATTCTTGTTCTCACCATCAAAGGTATGAGGCTTGATCTTATTCATTTCTCCCTATAGCTTCTTCACCCTAGTCCTTCTCTTATGCTTTCTGACAAGGGATGGAATTGAGATACTGTGCACTTTCATAAATGAATGCTTTTGTGAGTGATGGTGATGCTTATCAACACTTCTTGTTTTTCTTTTCTCATCATGAGACCTGTGACTTATTGACTTGCTCTATTTTGTCTCCTTGTCCATTTTATTTTCTATTCTATCCAAGCTTTGCATCAACTTGCTATTGAAGTTATCTTGTTTCTCCTTTGCTTTCATAAGATTCTCATTATCATATTTATATCTTCATACATCTTTTTGCATTCCCTTTATGGTTTCACCCAAGTTTATGCACTCCTCCTTGCCTTCTTTATGTTCATTGGATTATGTACTATAAATACCCATACTGATATACAAACCACTGAATTCATCATCATGGGTATAAGTTTTCTGTGCATATTCCATGCTTTTGAATCCCTGCATTGATCCCTTCCTGATATAATTGTTGTTAATTTTGCAAAATGTGTAGGTAATAAATTTTATAAGATGAATTCATGCAACAACTTCATGAAAGATCTGCACCATTTTCTCATAATCCTTTCTTCAGATTTCTAGGATGATTTTAATGTCCCAATTCAAAATTTCTGGGTGCATAATTGGACTCCTCTATCCAAAAATTTCCCACCGATTACTGCCTTGCACAATTCTAAGTCTTCCACAGTAAATTATGGTCACTTGGATTTCACCCAAATACCCTTTTACTCTGTCTTTCTTCTTTCTAAAGTACGTGCATGCACTGGTATTCAACACATACCAATGTGAAATCTCAATATTTAACATATACACCACTTATAAATATTACGCATGCACCACAATTTTTTCTTCGCGCAACCCCAATTGTTTTAGTGCGCACAACCATGCAACATTGTTTTCTGCGCATTTTCAGTGTTGCATCCCACACTATCAAAATTTAGTGCGCACACTTGCACATTATTATTTTATGTTCACCCTAGCCATGTTGTAATTCCAATTTCGACCACTTACCAGTTCAATTTTTTCCTTAAGTAGATACTTGGTCCATGCAGGCTCAGTGTTGAAGCTAGAGCTGCGATACCAATCTGCAACATACCTTATTACCAACACTAAACAAATTCTCTGATACCAATATGTGATGTACCTGACCTCCTAGCTGGGTCCTGTTACCCCATTGTAACATCTCCACTACTGCAAACTTCCTAAATACAGCTCTGATACCAATCTGTAACATTCCCAACTTACTTCTAAGAAATGCCACTCCAAAAATTTAGTGCACAGATTCTACACTATATCATTGGTCTGCGCAGAAACATGTGAAGTAACACACACAATCCCAAATTGGATTGCACCATACACAATTTCCTCTTCAGACACTAGTTATAATAACATAATCAACTGTTAGGGATATAACCTCCCTAACCCCTCATATAGGTAGAATGATATATTTTCCATGTAACAAAGTCCAACATTAGTTTATAAGGCCTATTTAATAAATGTGAAAAAGTCAATGTAAGAAGACCTAATAGAAGCTTCCGCTTCTAGAAAGATCTTCCGCTAGAAGGTTCTTTAGAAGATAGAATTAGTATAAATAAGAGTATGAGGCATGCAAATTATTTGTCTTGAGAATTGATGTAAGATAGTGCTGCTTTACTAGAGTTTTCCTCCTCAAAGAGGCAAGTGAACATTGTTTCCTATCTATAAAGGTATTATTTTGGTGTTGTGGTTTCATATATTGTGCTTTTCTGATGTTATTCTCTGCAATATTTATGTTTTCTGCTATTATAATAGATCTAGTACCTTACAAGTGGTATCAGAGCACTTTCCTTGGTAGGAATTGTGGGTTAAATTTTTTCAGGGTAGAGACGTATTCCAACATCTTAAAACTACATAGATATTTCATTCAATGCATAAATCCGCAGTCAAGGAAGCATACACATAGGAAATAGAAGAGGTAATTAAGTGGACATTGTTGGCCACCCTTGTAACCCCTGCTGGTATCCCTTTGAGTGGTATTACATCGGACAACACTTGTATACATACTGACCTAAATATCGTGAAACTCTCCATAGATCAATCGATTGATTGCCTAATTGCTATAGTTCCACCGAGAACAACACTCAGGAAGATGCTCTCTAGTACCTGGGTAATCGGGTAGTACGACTAAGGGTACAATATAACATCCTTAGTTGGTGTCCTGAGATATTAGGCTTAGCACTATTGTTCGACCCCACACATATATCAGAGAGCTATAGCACAAGGAAAACCCTTGTTTGTGGAAACCCTAAACACCCTAACACTTGGGATAAAAACATAACAGAAAAGGAACAAACAAGATCTATTGCAATGCAACCTTACCTTTTGCATTCAGGTTGCAAAATTCCTTCAAATTTCTTCCTGTTAAGAATTTGGCCATTTTTCCACTGTAGTATTACTCAGATCAGAGTATAAATCCGCAGGAGTAAAAAAAAAGTATAGTGGTCCCATCGACACAATTATTCAATACCTATCCCATTGGATTCCTCTCTTCACCCTGGTCACAGTGGTACCTTTCATTTTAAATAATTTTTCTTCAGTGGACCCAACCCCCTTTTTGACGCCCTTATTTTCCACCTCTCCCATTGTATTCCCCTTTTTTCCTTGGTTGTCATGGTACCTATCACTTATAAGTCTTTTTTTCTATGGTCCCACCCACTCATTTCCCCTTATAGACATCCTCATATCCAAATGGCCACCACTCGCAACCAAGACATGCAAGCTTCCATCACTCAGAAAAAGGAGTTCCTCTAGCAAGTGACTTCTGATATTTCTTCCACCAATTCCCACATTCCAAAATTTGAGGCCCGAGTCCAACAAAAGTTTGATGCCATGGATGCCAAATTCATGGGCGAATTTGCCACCCTTCAGTCTGTTGTCAACTAGTTGTTGAACTTCCCCCAGGGACCTTCATCCTCAGAACAACCATCCCCCTTAGATGGTGTTGATTCCTCCCATTATATGATCTTTTAATCCAACTCCTTTCATCATGACCCATGTCTTCCCTGATTTGAGGTCAATAAATTTGATGGCTCAGACCCCACAGGATGGGTCACTTAAGTGGAGCATTATTTCTCTTTGCTTATAATTACAGATGAGTTTGCCAAGCTTCATTATGTTGTTCTCTATCGGGATCCTAAACACTGACAATGGGGGAAATGGCACAAAAATGCATGCCAGGGGTATGCTACGCAGACCCAATTTGTTGCAAATCTCTATGAACGCTTTGACACCAACACCCACTATTTAGGTCATTTGACTAAGTTGAAATAGTTAGGCATAGTGGAAGACTTTATAACTACATTTGATCATTTGGCCTACATAACAGAGGGCATGACATATGCGTTCTTCCAGGAATGCTTTATCAATGGCTTAAAGGATGAAATCCGAGCCTAAGTCCTCATGGATCACCCATGGAATTGGTTGGAAGCTACTAAATGTTCCAAGGAATCTCAACGAGTTATTTTTTCCCAGAACAAAAAACCCTTTTTTATTCCTCACCCTCGACCCACAAATCTTGCCCCCTGCCACTCCCCTTAAGGTTCAAAAATTAATTCAGGTTGAAATGGATGAGCACCAATGCAAGGGTTTTTTCTATAATTGTGATGAAAAATATTTTCTCGGCCACAAGTGTAAGGAACAAAAACTTTTTATGGCCATTTCAAAGGATGTTGCTGAAGAAGAACCTGTAGTTTCCCTTGTTGAAGAGCTACCCCCTTCCGATGCTACTACTGAGCTAGATGACCCACCAGAAGTTGAACCACTAATTTCATTGCATGCCCTTACTAGATTCTCTCCTCCCCAAACCCTCAATATCATTGGTTCTATTACGCATAGGAAAGGCATCATCCTTGTTGATAGTGGAAGCACCCATAATTTTATTCACCACCGCATTGTCCAGGAAACCAATTTCTATATTCGTGTTGTCAACAATTTTCAAATCATGATAGCCAATGGAGGTTCCATGAAACGTGTTGGGCGTTGTGAAAATGTACGTCTTCAAATTGAATAGTTCCACCTGAAATCTCATATGTTTTCCATCGACATGGACAGTTGTGACATTGTGCTATGTGTTGAATGGTTACACACTCTGGGCCCTATTCTCATGGATTTTAAGGAATTAACCATGAAATTCCACCAGGAGGGAAAAAAATATCAATTATAAGGAATCACAATAGGTTCTCTTGAGATCATCAGTTCCCATTGAATGGATAATCTTCTCAAGAAAGGTCATTCAGGTATTATTTCCCAACTCCATTTCTTTCAAGCAGTTGAGACACCCTTAGTGCATATTGACCTCCAATCCATCATATCCAAACACCAAGATATTTTTTCCACTCCTTAGGAACTTCCCCCTTCTCATGGCATTCATGATTATTCCATTCCCCTTGTCCTTGACAATATTCCTCCTAATGTTCTCCCTTATCGTCATCCCTTTTCCCAGAAGAATAAAATTGAAAAAATCATGCAGGAGTTGCTCGAAGTAGGTGTTATCCATCCTAGTACTAGCCCCTATTCTTCTCCCATGGTAATAGTACTCAAGAAATAAGGTACTTGGAGCATGTGTCCTGGATTTCATGCCCTCAATAAACTCACCATCAAAGACAAGTTTCTCATTCCTATCATTGATGATCTCTTGGATGAATTGAGTGGTGCTCAATACTTTACTAAACTTTATCTCCATTCTGGATACTGCCATATACATATGAAAGAAGCATAAATTCCCAAGACTACCTTTATAACTCATGAGGATCACTATGAGTTCTTGGTCATGCCCTTTGGCTTGTGTAATTCCGTCTCCAGCTTCCAAAGTCTCATGACTCATGTCTTCCATCCTTTTCTCCATCATTTTTTATTAGTTTTCTTTGATGATATTCTCATCTATAGTAAAACGTAGACATCCCATATCTCCCATGTGGATCAAGTTCCCCATATACTCTCTCGACACTAACTTTTCCTCAAGAATTCTAAATGTGCCTTTGGAGCCTAAAAAGTGGAGTACCTGGGTCATATTGTTGGCAAGGATGGTCTCTAGGTGGATACTAAGAAAATTGAAGCTATGTAGGATTGGCCTTTCCCTAAAACTCTTAAGAGCTTGCGTGGATTTATGGGTTTAACACATTATTATCATATGTTTGTTAATAATTATGGAAAAATTACAACACCTCTCACTTCTCTCCTTAAAAAAAAATCCTTCACTTGGAATCCAACAACCGATCAATCCTTCCAAGCCTTGAAAGAAGCTATGTGCACGACTACGGTCCTAACATTTCCTAATTTCACCAAGACTTTTGTCTTGGAATGTGATGCTTCAGGAAAAGGAATTGGGGCAGTCCTCATGCAAGATGGTGGGCATTTGGCCTTCACCAACGAATTTTTTTTAGAAATACATCTGGGTCAATCAATCTATGAAAATGAAATGTTGGCTATTCTGCATGCCATGGATGTTTGGAATTATTATCTATTGGGGAACACTTCCAGATTAAAAATGATCATCAAAGCCTCAAGTATTTTTTGGAACAAAGAATTTCATCCCCAGAGCAATAAAAATGGGTAACCAAGCTATTTGGCTATGATTATGAGATCATTTACAATAAGGAAAAAGAAAATGTGGTTGTTGATGCTCTTTCCCGAAAATATGAAGAAGAAGAAGGGTCCCTCTTTTCCCTCTCCTTCGTTGTACCCAATTGGCTCCAAGTTGCTCTCTAGGAATGGTTGCAAGATTCCAAAATCTCTCACATGATCCAAAAATTGAAAGAAAATTATCTAACTTCTCTAGGGTACTCTTGGCACAATAATGAGCTTCGATACAAAGGCCGTCTATATTTAAGAAAAAAGTCACAACTTAAATATACGGTGCTTTTCGGAGCTTCATGCTTCACCCACTGTTAGGCATTCGGGGTTTACCAAAACGTATGAAAGGGTCAAATGTTCTTTTTTTTTGGATGGTACGAAACATGACATCCACACCTTTTTGGTTGAATGTGATGTCTGTCAATGAGACAAGGGAAAAACATTCAAATCCCCTGACACACTCCAACCTGTTCCAATTCCCCCTTCTATTTGACGAGATATTTCTATGGATTTAATTTTGGGCCTACCTAAATACGACACCAAGAAAATCATCATGATGGTGGTTGATCGTCTTTCCAAATATGCTCATTTTTGTTCTTTGCAATATCCCTTCACCACATCCATAGTGGATAAAGTTTTCATGGATAATATATTCAAACTTCATGGAATGTTGTATTCTATTGTCTCTGACAAGGATCCTATGTTCACCAAATTTTTTTGGCAAAAATTGTTCAAGCTACAGGGCACCAAATTACATCTCAACATTGCCTATCATATTTACGGTGTTTTTCATCTGACTGTTAAGAACCAAACATCAATATAGCATATAAAAACCTCAAGAAAAGTACTCAATGCCTTGAAAAAGAGATAATTTCAGATAATAAGCCTCTTCGAGGGGGCAACCTCCTTTTACCCCACTTAAATGTTCAAGTACAAGATGA
>ML786322.1:262403-291881 GCA_009831015.1 Picea engelmannii | reverse complement strand
GAATATTGTGATTGTACAAGCAAGGATTGCTTGAGGAGTTTTATCCTTCCATAAGGATTAATATATGGTGTTACCCTACCTCAAGGGTTTTCTCTATTCCTTGTGTTCATGTTATGGTGAATGGTTTATGGTTTATTCTTGGTTATTTCTGAAGTATATTTGCAGATCTGGTTTAGGTACTTAACAATGAGCCACTTGCCTTAGTGTAGGAGCTGCCCTGCTTTGATGACTCGATAAAGCTGGATCCTTTGTTGTCGAGTTCCCTTGATCTATCTGTCCAAAATATGATCATTGGATGCCTATTGTATGCAGTCGAGGTTGAGCTTTGTTGGTGTCAGCTGTTCTGCTACTTCTGAGGTGTCCAATAATGGTGGGAAATAAGGGTGAAGGAGATCCACGTTGAACACTGGGTGCATGCCAAGGAAAGGAGGAATGTTGAGCTCAAAAGCATTATTCTCCATGGCCTTGGTGATAGTGTACGGTCCATAACGGAGTGGGCGAAGCTTCTAATGGGGTCCTGTAAGGCGTTCTTTCTATAAGTGCAACCAAACTTTGTCGCCCACCTGAAACTTATGCGGCACTCGATGTTGATCATGGCGCTGTTTGTACTTGTCATTGGACTTCTGTAGGATATCCTGAACCTGTTGGTGGATGTGCTGGATCCGCTCAATGAATCGGGTGGCTTTGTCAGCCTCAGTTGGAGCAGGAGATGAGTCAGTCGAGGTGACCGCAAGGGGAAGTGCAACATCTATGGGACCCAATGGTTGGAATCCCAACCCCACTTGAAAGGGGCTATGGCCGGTTGAGTTATGCAAGGCTCGGTTGTAGCTATGATGGACATAAGGAAGGCTCTCATCCCATGTGTGAGGGTTATTTGAATTATACATGCGAAGGATATGCACAATCATTCAATTTAAAAAATCGGTTTGGCCATCTGTCTAGGGGTGGAAGGCCATGGATTTGGTGAGCTTGGTGTCCAACAGTGACCAGAGGCTCAACCAGAATGTGCTAAGAAATTGACTATCTTGATTTGAGACAATGGTTTGTGGGATTCCAAAATGTACCCAGACTCGTTCAAAGAAGAGCTTGGCAGTGGCCTCTGCTATGATGCTCTTCTTGCAGGAAACCAGAATCACCATCTCAGAAAAGCGATCAACAACTACAAAAACACAGTCATTTCCCCGCTTGGTGGATGTGAGGCCCGACATGTAGTCCATTGAGATAGATTCCCATGGCCTGTCAGGAGTAGGAAGAGGGGTGTACAAGCCCTGTTTCTTAGTGGTCGGTTTGGAAATAGCGCAGGTAGTGCAGGACCTGATATACTTTCCGACCTCCTGTCAAAGTTTCAGCCAGTAGAAATGTTTCTGTAGCATCGCCACTGTCTTTTCGATGCTGAAGTGTCCTGCCACCCGACTGTAGTGGGCTTCCCAGATCAGCTTCGCTCGCTCGCTTGATGGAACATAGATATGGCCTAGATGACACAACAACCCATCCTGGAGATGGAAATTATCGACAACTACATTTGCACCCAACATTTGGTAGGTGGTGGTGAAGTTAGGGTCTGTCTCATAGAGTTGGGGCCATCCAAATGTCTCATGGCCGCAAGAGTCTAGCACCATGGTGAGTTCCGCGACTGGTGGTCTACTGAGGCAATCAACGATGCGATTGGTGCTTCTTGTTTTATACTTGATGTTGAGGTGGAATTGCTGCAAGTATGTGGACCACTTTTGATGGCAGTCATTTTGCAGTTTTCCCTGTGTCTGCATGAATTGCAGTGGCTTAAGATCAGTGTGGATGACTGTCTCCTTCCCAAGAATGTAATGTCTCCACTGGCGACATGCTTGCACAATGGAGTACATTTCTTTATCGTAAGTAGGGTTAAGTAGGGTACTTACAGACAGTATCTGACAGTGTCTCACTATGATAGGCCATGGGGTGGTCGTGCTGAGTGAGAACGACACCCACGGCATAGTCTGAAGCATCTGTCTCAATCTCAAAGGGATGCTGCAGGTCTGGTAGTGAAAGTATTGGGGCTGAGCACAAGCGCTGTGTCAAATCATCGAACGCTTGTTGTTGGGACTGGCCTCACACAAATTTATCCTTACCACCACCCCTGTTTATTTGGCTGAGGGACCATGCAATATGGGAGAAACCCAACACGAACCTGCGGTAGCAATTAGCAAGTCCCAAGAAGCTCCGAAGCTCAGTGAGTTTTGTTGGGGCTGGCCAGTCATGGATGACTTGGATCTTGGCTGGATCCACATATATTCCATGCTGATCAATGATGTAGCCCAGGTAATGGACCTTGTCCATGCCGAAGGAGCATTTTTCCAGGTTGACGTATAGCATGTGCTGCCGCAGGGTGTGAAAAACCTGCTGAATATGATGCAAGTGTTCATCCCAAGTCTTGCTGTAAATTAGAATTTCATCCAGATACACCACTACAAAAGTATTGGTGAATGGTCATAGGATATCATCCATCATCCTCATGAAAGTGGCTGGAGCATTTGTCAAACCAAAGGGCATGAACAACCATTCAAAAAGTCCTTCCTTTGACTTGAAAGCGGTCTTCCATACATCTGTCTGTTCTATCGGGACCTGGTGGTAGCCAGACTTCATATCAATCTTACTGAAGTATTTGGCCCCCGTGAGTTGATCAAGGAGGTCATCGATTCAGGGAATCGGGTACCAGTTTCTGACAGTGATTTTATTCAGAGCCCGGTAATCAATACAGAGTCGCTAGGTTCCATCTTTCTTCTGTACCAGCATGATTGGGCTCCTGCAAGGTGATGAGCTAGGGCATATGTGCCCCTTGTGGAGCAGTTCTTGGATCTATCTCTTGATCTCCTCATTCTCTAACAAAGAGCGACGATAGACTGGCCCATTGGGCAGCGGTGCATCGGGGGTCAGATCAATGGGGTGCTTGACCTGGCAGTGCAGAGGTACCCCTGTAGGTGAGGAGAAGATATCTGAGTATTCTTCCACGACCTTATCTACTTACTTCTGCTGTGTGGAGAGGTCAACCGCAGAGACCTTGGATGTGGCTGCGATCTTTCACTTATTCTAAGAGCGAATCATGAAGAAGACAAACTTCCTCGTCTGAGAGATGACCTTCCTACATTTCTTAGCAGAGATAAAGAAAATAACACTAGGTGGGACTGCCTCGGGTATCCTGTACAATTTCCTGTTCAAAGTAATAATAATACTACGAGGCCTAGACTCATATACAACATGACATTTCCATAAATAAGGTTGGCCCAAAAGAACATCACAAACTTCAAGAGGAGAAACATCACACAATACCTCGTCTTTGAAGGGCTTGATGCCATACGACAGTCGACACTGTTGGCCGACGTGGAGATCGCTTCCTTGGCGGATCCATCCAATGGTGTATGATTGTGGGTGCAGCATTGTTGGCAGGGCCAGCCGCTTGACGGCCTCTGCTGAGATGAGGTTCTTCTAGCTACCGCTGTCAACGATGAAGTGCAGTGGGGTGCCTTTTACCCACATCTGTGAATGGAAGATGCACTCTCCTTCTTCTAGCTTGTCTAGTTCACCAGGCTGGATCTTGGTGGTAGCAACGGTGGTGCTGGGTTCCGCATCAATGATCCATCTTCCCCTTTCTGGTTCTGTCTCAGAGTCAGAATCTGCATCTGATTCAGAGGCTTTCACTTCGGCCACCACGAACTGCTTTGAGCGACAGTTGACAGTGTTATGCCAAGGGCTCTTATGGAAGTCGCACCACTTCCCAGTTTCTTTCTTTATCTTTCCGGTGTCCTTATTTGCTTGTGGCTTGTACTGGTTGTCTTGATACTGTCCATCTTTACTCTGTCCTTTGTTCGGTGGGTTGGGGCCACCCTTTCCTAGCTTTTGTTGTGAGGGGTTCCTAGGCCCAAATTGTCGTGTCTTTTGTTTGAGCTTCTGCTTGATTTTGACGGCATATCGGTAGGCCGCGCCCAAGGATGAGATGTCTAGAAATTCCATTTTGGTCTGGATGTATCTATGCAGAGCACTGCGATACTTGAGCACCAGATGTCTCTCCGAATCTTTGATACCCAACTTGGTGCACAAGTTATGGAAGATATTTGTGAAATCTGGCACTGCTTGGTCTCTTTCTTGCCGCAGTGTGGTCTATTTGGTATACAGGTCGTCATAATTTTCGACAGGGTAGTATTGTTCCTTAATAGCATCCCTGAAGGATTCCCAGGTGGTCGTGACTGAAAATAATGAGGTTTCCTTTGTTTCCTTTTTCTCACAGAAAGTTTCCCACCAATATTTGACATGGGGAACGGCTTTGAGGAGCGCAAAAGTAATATTTTCTCTATTCAAAAATTTATGAATAGAAAAATACCCTTCTAGTAGATTAACCACTTGTCTACAACATCTGCATCTATATAACCTTCAAATATAGGAATATCAAAGTTTATTTGTACCTTGAAGGGGGCAATGCCTCTGTTCGAAGAAGATGCATCGCCTGTTGGTAGTCGCCGAAGGATTTGCGCGAAACTATCCATCATCTCGTTCCTCTGTTGCGTGAGGGATTCTTCAATCAACAGTTTGAAAGGATCTCTTGTCTCGTCATATTTCTTTTCTCCTGCCATGGGAGGTCGCTTGGGCATGCGAGAGCTTCTATCCTCAAGAGAAACAAGCTCAAGCCCCAACTCTTTGTACTCCGACCTCGTTGGGGACATGCATTAAGACGACAAGGAGTAGACCGCTCTGATACCACTAATCCAGATTTTATGAGAATAAAAAAATTAATACAGATTATTAACAGGTTCTTAACACAAAATAACAGAGATATAGTAAAACTAGTTTTCTATTCAATAACGAAATAAGCTGAAACTGTAAAATGCAGCGGAAACAAGCTTGCTGGAATGGTGGCGGCTTATCTCTGAGAAGAGATGTAATGGCAGCGTGCATTCGCAAGAAGAAGATTACAATGAGGCTTTGAGGTCCTTTTTACAATAATAAATAATGCCAAAAACCCTAGACATTCAAAAACCTAACCCCAGGAGATGAAACACCAAAAGTCATGTGGGCCCCATTTGGGTAAGCTAGTACATCAACTTCCCAGGGTCGTAACTTTTGCATACAATCTCCGTTTTAGGCGTGTGATAGCCCGTTGGAAAGGTATCGCCGAGGATATTAATTTTGAGGGCTCAATAATGCCTTCATGTATCATTGAGGAGCTCGATACCGAAAAACCTTCATTTAGGCCCTCAAAATGGCCCCGAAAGTAAAAACTGTTAAAAATAGTAAATTGCCAAAAATGTCAGAAAACTGTTTTGAGCTAGTTGGAAAAGGTGGGAGCTCACCCAATCAACCAAATCCTCAACATTCAAACTGCCTTCATATGTAGGCACCTCTGTTATGGGTCTAAGATTATCCCTTAAGACTGATCTGAGCACTCTTATCTCTGTAGCCTATTCAACGTGATTTACTTCTTCTGTTGGTTCTTCTTCTCTATCACCGACATCTCCTATGTCAACATCATGTTTCTGAGAAGTTTCCATGTCTTCTAATCACACTTGAATACTTCTCACCTCTTCAAGTAACTTTGCATTCATGACTGATATTCCTCTTCCATGAACTCTGAATGCCATCTCTTGACAAAACAAACTTTCCCTTGCTCTTACATGAACTGACTCGTACTCTGATACCAAACAATGGTGCAGGTGAGAGGAACACTCCACTTTCTTCCTTTGGAGTGCAAAAATCATGTAGCTCTACTCTTAAGCATAATCCCGAGTCACAACCAACAAAATTATGGATCGTAGCATCCAAATCATACAGATATTTTCATTTCCTGTAGAAAATTATTTCTGAACTGCTACAGGAATTAATATATTGCGACTGAGATAAGATTTGGATTCTGTAATGGGTTATCCTGAAGGAGAATCTGCATTTTTGGTTTTCAGATCACTAACCTGCATTCAATCATTCATGCATAGGAAAATAAACCTACTCTTCTTGGATGTGTTTTGTACAAGCTTCAACAACTGGAAATTTCCGTCACATAACCGAAATATTCTTCCTGCATGTAGAACTTGTCACCATACATTCTTACCATCAAATCCACTAAACTTTCAGTCTATAGCCACTCATCATCAATAATTTTATAATTCCAAACTTCTAGTGAATTTATTATATAAATATAATGGTTATTTTAAGTCTGGTAATTTATAGTCCCTAACACTGGAGCTGCTATTTTCTAAATGAACAATTGAATTTAATATGAAGGATTGAGGTTATTGCCAAATGAACAGTTGGATTTAATATGAAATCATGACTGAGGTTATTGCCACCGGTAATAGTAAATTCAAGAAATTCATGCGATTTACCCCTTCATTTTATATGTTACATAATGTTGAATAAACCAGTGGATCTATTCTTATGCCATTTGGTTTTCTGTTTAGTAAATATGTGTCAAGGAAATTAGTTATACCTCCTCCTTAGCTCATGTTTGTTCATTTTTATGAGTTATTTTTTATGTATAATTAGATTATGATACCCATGGTTTAGAATATCATTCATATGGATTAAACTTGTTAAAATCCTTTACTAGTTGGGATTTTTTGAATCACCTCAAAATACAATTCCACATCCTTTATCTGTTTTAAATCAATAGAAGAGATTAACTCCATACATTATTTTTATTTGTTATAAATCTAGTTTGAGCTTCATCTATATAAATATGTTTTCCTTAGGTGACTAACAAAGACTCTTTCCATAATAAATGTTGAGAGTACCCCCCCTTTGGCTTGAGAACTAGCTCGAAGGCCTATAGTGGCATGAGAAGGTGCATCCTACACACTATTCCCTAGCATTTGGCCCCTCTTTGAGAGATAGGGAACGACTTAGTGAACAACATGATCCTCATGTTGGGAATCCATGTGGATTTTTCTATCCCTTGCTCCTCCTCTTGGTTTCTTCCAACAATCATTAAAATTATTTTTTTTAATTTTTTAATTTTAATAATTTAATTTTTGAATGGAGGGAGAGAATGACTAATAAGACAAATAATTTTCCTCATATCAAAGTTTTAATTGTAATACAAAATTCATTAAAAAATAAATTAAATCAATGAATTTAAATGGCTACGTACTTGTATAGTGTTAATGAAATGCTCATCCATGGATGAAAGGAAGGGTGTAACACTTTGTTTCCCCTAGTTTGTAAATATAACTATAATGGCCAAGAGACTATGGAAAACTCAATATGTGTGAATGTTTGATTTGATGGACCTTTGTATAAAAGATCAATGAATGCAAATTTTGTTATTTACTAGAAAATGGATAAGTGTTGCATGACTGTTGGAAGGGGGGTGTACTAAGAAAGACAACAAATGCTATGAAAAGAGATGGTGAAGGGTACCAAGAATGGTTGCATTAACCTTCACCAAACCAGTACCTTACTGGATTTAAATTGCTCAGGACCAAAACAATCCTCTGACTCAGAAATGAATTACAGTCAGGCTGGTAGGTGGGAAGACCTCCTCAAGAGATAATGAGGGGATGGGGCAGAGAACCCATCTGTAAGGCTTCCAGACCTAACCATGGACTGATAATTCGAGCCACACACAACCTTGCTGAGAAAGGAAAGAAAGGCAGGTGTGGTAGAAAGAGGAATACCTGCGAAGAGTGTAGAGACGAGAAGCTAAGACCTTGGGTTCAAGGAATAATTAAGAGATAAGCATTCTGGTCACAGGAAATGGATGATAATTTTATGATATGAGTTGATAAATGAGGCTAGTCCTCCTTGCTTGGTATCATGTCAACCATTTCCAAGATTTTGCGGGAGGAGGGTAACCTTCGTCCCTACTGTCGCTGAGCTGGAAGAAAGGATTCTATTGTAGAGCATTGTGCTCTAGCTCGGGGGTGGCTAGTGGAAAATCCGTCAAGAGTGACTGAGCCTATGGTTGGGAGGAAACGAGCACCCCTTTCAAGAGTCGCTTCACGTTATCTAGTTATGATAAGTATTTTCCCTTTTTTATGTATTGATCTGGAGTAATGGATGAATGCTTGAATTTATACATATGTGTATTTATAAATAACTTCTCTGTGTGATGGCTATGATATGTGTATGCCTCCATCTCTTTTTAAACTTACATTTATGACTGATAGTCTATATGCCCAACTTAGTTCCTAAGGCTTCCTGGGACATAAGTTTGTAAGACGACCGAGATAGGAGATATCATGTTGACCTAAACATGTTCGTCTAAAGAGGATATCTCTTCTAGAACCCTGTCGGGTGAATTAAATTCTAGACCCAAGTCCTTAACCATTTCATGGTAAATATCAGGAAGGATAGCGAAGTTGAAGCCTTGAAAAGGGGGAGGTCTCTTTGTTTGGAAGACAAGTGAATGAGATCCGTTCGAGAGGACCCATATGACCAATACCCAGGAACCTTAGGCTAAGCCTAAGGAAGCTATGTCCCCTTGGCTTTGGAGCTCCGAAAGTCTGGGACTTCAGAGTATGACCAACCTCACCAGCCTTATACTGACTGAAGGTAACCGAGAGGCTCAGTTTCCCATAAATTTGACCGACGTTAGGAGGTTCCCCAGGTATTTAGGTGGACCTACCTGACCAACTGGACCGGGATCCGAAACCCCAAAGGTAAGAGCCGTGAAGGATTCAAAACCGTAGATCGAGGGATCCTTCGAGTCCCTTCCCAGGCATTGATATACCAGGGATGCATGGTGCTAGCCCCTTTTGTTCGAATATTGGGCACTTCGGGGGATAAGAGGAGTTGCATTGCAACACTCTCAAATAATGAATCCCCAAGGTAACCAGAGCCGTAGATCTATAAATCTACACAACCAGATCTCGACTGTGAGATCTAAGGAATGCTAGAAGCCTACCAGTATGGGGGTGACGTGGTGTAGTGATGCCCACAGGGTGACATGGACCCCATCTTGACGTGCCACATGTCACTCAGATTCATGTGCGGCATATCCCCTATAGGCCCATTGGAATGTAACACGTGTCACCTTGACTCCTCCTACGTGTCAATTCCTGATACATGTCTACCTAGCCAACTCAATTGACGAAGTGACCGAGACTCTAGGATTCCGGGGCTTCGGGACTCCGGAGGGTCTAGGATGTAGCTATTGGATTATTGAGAGGGGGGGTGAATTAATAATAGCATAATTATAATCCTTTTTCTCCAAATAATCCAAGTGTTATATCAATGTAGAAGTATTATCCAATAATGAGCAATAAGAAATGAAGAATCACACACATACATAGTACACCAGTGTTTTACATGGAAACCCAAATCGGGAGAAAACCACATAATGCTTTATCTTATATATCTTGAAGAATTACATTCATTAGAAGCACCAACTTCCTTTATTTTCTAGCTACAACTGGAAGGAGGCTCCAACCCCCTAGTTTCTCAGGCTACAACCTGAGGGAAGATCCAACTCCCCAATTCCCTGGTTACAACTAGAAAGAGGCTACAACCTCCTATGTTCTCCGACTACAACCGGAAGGTGGATACAACCACCTATCCTTACCCCGTCCAACCGCCCTGAAGTAGAAGTAGAATGATGGAACCACTGTCACACTATCACTGTGAGATATACTGCTGTAAACATGTACCAATAAACCTGAACCATGTATCAACCTGTACCTCAACCTGTACCATAAACAAGTGCATCAACCATGCACCAACCTATACCAAACAATATGTAATCAACCTGTACCATAAACAAGTGCAACCAACCATGTACCAAGTATGTACCAATAATGTGTCAATTATTCATCAACTATGACTCATCAATATGTACCAACATCATCAACTAAACACCTCATGTATGTGCCAACTCGTCAACTACTTGTCTCAACCATGTACCCAACTTGTACCTCAACCAAAATCCCTCATCAATTTCATCATCCAAATATGATTTGTAACTCTGTAATAGTCCTAGTGTATATGATCACATACCTTCAAACCTTCCTTAACTTTAACAACAAGAGACTAGCATTTTCATCAAATGTTTCTTTAGTCTCACAAGACTAGTTTTGGATTAGTCAACAACCCTAGCTTGAAATAATCATAACTTTGTACCTATAATGAATAAAGATATGAAACTGATACACAATGTTCTTAAGTGTGTTTTATGCAATTCCTCTAGGTGTCACTACTTGGAACCTCTCATAAAATGAGTTATGGAAAAAATGGCACACCTTGCTGAATTCTGGCTTATTCTAGAGAGCGACCTTGTAGAGTGTGCCCCACACAAATATTTGTTGAATTGATCTAAAACTGTTACAAAACATACTAAAGAATTCACTATAACCAAAACATTTTGTCTTACTGAATTTTGATCTGTTATGAAGAAGTTATGACGTTTTTACCCAAACCACCTGTTTTTGACTAGTTTCAGGTCTAGCCACAAACCCTATTTTCCACGTAGTGTAACTCCAAAAATACAACGATACACAAGATGAATTTTTTACCACATATACTTGGATATGTTTCCTCAATGGAATAGAAATTTCACGTTCTGAATCATTCTAGAAAAAACGTTATTGCGAAAATGGTGAGATGATCTGAAAAACAACATACCTTAGAAAGCATCATCAAAAGAATTTATCCTTCCTTGAATTCCAACCTTCTTTTCTTCACTTTCCTTAGAAATTCGGCTTAGATATCATTTGGTTACCTCAAAAACCTATAGGTATTCAATATTCTCAAGTGTGTCTTAAATGAGAGATCCTTGCCTCTTATTTATACTCTCCAAGTAGCTTCCTTAAAAACATCTTCTAGGTCACTTTGCCCACTTTCCTTATTTTAGGGTTAACCCACTTCTAATTTCTCCATTAAATTTATTATTGAATTAATTTACTTTGTATTCACTTTTAATTATAGTACACTCATCACTTCACTTTATTATTTACTTTTTAAAATCTCTTAAAACACTTTGACTACTTTGACCTTTTGGGGCTTCTAGATGACATATGAGGGTCCTCCAACTTCGTAAGGCCATAACTCTCAAACCGTGAGGAGTTATGTGACATTACACATACCACTAGAAATGAAATGAAATGTACCATCCATATAGAATAGTATTACTTGAAAATATATAAAAATTCATACCATTATCCATCAAACAAATTTGGGTCCATTACCCAAACCTAGATTTTCCAACTTCTCATGGCCATAACTCTCTAACTATGAGGAGTTATGTGACATTACACATACCACCGGAAATGGAATGAAAAGAAATATCCATTCAGGATAGTTTCACTGAAAAATTCATTGTTGTTCATCTCACTAGTCCACAAATAAGCATGGGTTCTCTAACCATACTTCTAGGATAACTCAATCCACAAAACGTCTTCCCGTGAGGGCTTTCACCATAAGGGGACCACTTTGGATTTCATCCATTTCTACTTATTATCAACCATGAAAAGACAATAACGAGTCATATTTACATCAAAAAATCTTGGGTCCATTACCCAACCTTTGTGCTATGAGGCTTTCTTCAAGGGTTGACATCAATGACAACCAACCTTAATCAACAATCTCCCCCTTTGGCATTGATGGAAACACTCTTATGCAATACTAAAATCATATCACTCATGCTCCCCCTGGAACCATGCCTCTGTCATATGCATATGATAAATATCTCCCCCTTTGTCATCAATGACAAAGGTATCTTTCCATCCAGGGTTTCTCCCCCTGACTGAACTGTCCTCTTATGGTGCTTCCTCGTGTAAATCTAAGACATATAAGATAAGTATTCAAAAAGAATTCATTTTGGAGTAGAAATAACTCCAAGTCTCCAACGAAGATATTCAAATGATTCCCGTGGAAGTGGTTTTGTGAAGATGTCTGCCACTTATTCTTTTGTGCCCACATACTCAACTCTGATGTTATTTTCTGCAACCTGCTCCCGTAGAAAGTGATACTTTATTGGAATGTGCTTCATCTTGGAGTTCATCACCGGGTTCTTTGAGATACTGATGGCTCTTGTATTATCACAATATATTGGAATGGGCTCATCATACTCAACCTATATATATTTCAGAGTTTGTTTCATCCACAGAACCCATGTACAACATGATGCTGCTGCAATATACTCTGGCTCGGCTGTAGATAAAGATACTGATGATTGTTTCTTGCTTGGCCATGATACTAAACACTCACCCAAGTAGAACACTGCTCCACTGGTGCTTCTTCGGTCATCAATACAACCTGCCTAATCTGCATCTGTGTAGGCAATAAGTGATAGATCCTTTCATTTTGGATGCCATCCAAACTCTTCTGTTCCTTTGAGATATCTGAAAATCCTCTTCACTACTAACACATGTGACTCCTTTGGTGCTGATTGAAATCATGCCACCTGTCAAACTGCCTGCATTACATATGGTCTGGATGTTTTCACATATATTAGGCTGCCAATCATTGACCTATATTGCTTATGATCTGTGGACTTCGAATCATCATCTTTTCTCAACTTGCAACTGGTTTGAATGGGAGTGATAAATGGTTTTCAATCTTCCATTCCGAATCTGTTTAGCATTTCTCTGATATACTTGGTTTGAGAAATAAATATTCCTTGGTTGCTTTGACATATCTGAAGTCCCAAAAAGAAGGATAGTTCTCCAATTAATGACATTTCAAATTCATTCTGCATATCTTTTGCAAATTTCTGGCTTAACCTATCATCATCACTACCTTAAATTAATAAAATATTACCTTCACTTACCTTGATGTAGAGGTTGATGTTTGCACTTCCTTTTCTGAACCCTGACTGCTGCAGATACTTATCCAGTCTAGAGTACCATGCTCTAGGAGCCTATTTTAGACCATACAAGGCGTTCTTTAATTTACACACATAATCTGTGTTCTCTGACAACTAAAATCCTTCTGGTTGATCAATGTAGACTTCTTCTTCAAGTTCCCCATTCAGAAAAAATGATTTTATGTCCATCTGATATACTTTAACATTTTTGGAGCATGCATAGGCTAAAAGCAACCGGATTGCTTCCATTTTGGCAACTGGGGCAAATGTCTCTTCAAAGTCGATTCCTTCAATCTGTGCATATCCTTTTCATACCAATCTAGCTTTGTTTCTTGTAACTTGTCCATCTTCATTTAATTTATTCCCGAAAACCCATTTTGTGCCGATCACATTCTTATTCTTTGGTTTTGGAACCCGTTCCCAAGTGTCATTTTTCTCTATTTGATCCAATTCTTCATTCATGGCCTTATTCCAAAATTCATCCTTTTTGGCTTCTTCAAAACAGTTTGGTTCAATTGTACATAAGAGTGATAGGTGTGTTTGTTCTGGTGAACGGATTTTTCTTCTAGTCTCAACTCCTGCATCTTTGTTTCCAATAATATGATCTGAAGGATGATTCTTCTGTACTCGTTTGCTAGGTGTCTTTGGAGATACTTGATGAAATTTCTCTTATGTTTTTGTCAGATTCTCTTCATCTTCCTCTTCTACTTCATCTTCTTCTTCGAAATGTTGTTCCGTTGATTTGTTTTCTTCTTCCTTTGATTCTGGTCTACCTGTTTCGTCGATTGTTACGTTGATTCTTTCCACAACTTTGTTCAATCTTAGATTGTAACACTTGTATGATTTCGTTGTACTTGAGTAACCAACAAGTACTCCTTTGTCCACACGAGAGTCAAAGTTTCCCATTCTGCCATCTTCTCTTTTGATGTAGCATTTTCTTCCAAAAACTCTGAAGTGCTTCACATTTGTTGGTCTTCCTTTCCATAGCTCGTAGGGAGTTTTATTAGTGTTGTTTCTGAGCATTACTCTATTTTGAATGTGAACTGCTATATGCATTTCTTGTGTCCAAAATATATCTGTCAATTTGGAATCCATTAGCATTATTCGAGCCATTTCCTGTACTGTCCGGTTCTTTCTTTCAACAACTCCATTATGTTGAGGTGTCCTAGCAATGGAAAATTGCCTTTTTATTACATGATTTATGCAATAGTCCATAAATTCTTTTGAAGTGAACTTTCCATTATCATATCTCAAGCAATGGATTATTGAATCCATCTCATTTTCAACCATTTCCTTGTAGATATTGAAGTTTTCAAAAGATTTTCACTTGTTCTTGAGAAAGAAAACTACATTCATTCTTGTATAATTATCAACTAATAACATAAAGTATCTCTCACCTTTTAATCCCTTTTTTGTAGTTTCTCCAACTAGATCAGTATGCACAATTTCCAGTGGTCTTGTTGTTGAATATTCCTTTGATTTGAACCTAGTCTTTGTTTGCTTTCCTTGTTGACAATGCTTGCATAAAGTGTTGGTTGGTTTCATGATCTGGGGCATTTCTCTGACTGCTTCTCTTTTGCTGACTTTCAAGGTTGTCAAAATGCATGTGACCCACTCTTCTATGCCATAGTCAACTTTCATCTTCCTTTCCTAGACAACACTTTTCATTTCCAATTTCACTTAACACATATATGTTGTTTGAAGTTCTTGCAGCTGTACCGACCAATTTCCCCGAACCTTCTCTTCTTATCTCACACTTTTGTGAATTGAAAGTAACTTTATGACCTTGGTCACACATTTGACTCACACTTAGAAGATTATGTTTCATATCTTCTACCAGTAGAACATTTTGTGCCTTTTTATTCTTGTTTCCAATTCAGACTGTGGTTTCTCCAATGATTTTGGTTGAATTATCATTTCCAAAGGAGACTGATCCATTTCTTTCCTTTCACAATGTAAGAAATTTGTCTCTATCAACTGTCATGTGTTTTGAACACCCACTGTCAACATACCAACCATGTTTCTTCTGCTTATCTTGTAGAGCGATTGTGTATTCTTCATTGCTATACTAATCTTGCTTTCTTATCCATGTCGTTTTCTGAGGTTCTTGTCTGTGACTATTGTTATTCTGTTGAGGTTCTTTAAGAGGGACTATCATTCTACAATTTTTGGCCACGTGTCCAAAATTGTTATATTTGTAACATTCCACTTTAGTGCTCAAAGATTCAAACCTGTTGTAACTTCTTCTTTGTGTTTCACTAGGTCTTCTTGAGTAACCCCTTTGTGTATGACTCTCAAAGTTGTTATTGTTCTTGTTGTTAGCTCTGCAATTCACAACTTTATGTCCAAAATTATTACATGCATAACATAAAACAAAAATTATAGTTTGATACCTAGGAGTTGAAGATCTTATGAAAGAAGGTGCTCTTATGAATCCTTCTTCTTCTTGAGGCCTATCTGTCTATTGTTGATTCTGAAATATGAATCTTCTCAGTGGAGGAGTGTCCCTGTAATATTCCTTGTACATATTCCTATCCCCTTTGATTGTTTCTGCATAGTTTTTTGGATTTGTTTCTTTCTCTGTTGTTTTGGATATTGATCCCTTTCCTGTCTAATTATATCAAATTATAGACTTGTCAAGATGATATTTTTGACTGTTGATAATGTCATCTAGAACTTTTGAGTTATTATGATATTTTTCTTTTGAATATCCTTTCTTAGTGTGACAATCTCTGCTTCCAAGTTTCCAATGATCTTGTCCATTTATTCTAGTTGTTCTTTGAGTGCTTCTTCAATTCTTTTATCTTCTTCTATTTGAACTTTCAATCTTGTGATCATGTGTTCTAGTTCTTGAGTGTCATTTTTCTTGTCTAGGTTTGCTTGTAGTTTCTTGTTTTTCTTCTTTTCTCTTCTGATAACTTCTATGACACACATTAATTCTTCTCGATAGTCAACTTCTGCCTCTTCAATTTCATCTTCGACTTCTTCATATCCTTCTTCGGAGTCTTCTTTGTCAGAATCTTTTACTGCCATGAATATAACTCTTTCCCTCTCACTATCACTGATTTCATCTTCATCTGATGATGAGATATCTTCTTTGATGCATAAGATTTTCTTGAAATATTTCTTTGTAGTTCTTTTGCCTTCATATGTGTGTTTGCCTTTTGAGTAACCTTCATAATTTATCTTTTTCTTATGAGGAAATTTGTTAGCAAAATGACCAATACCATCACAATTAAAAAAAATTAAAGGACGCTTACCTCTATACCTACCATTGGTTCCCTTGTTCAGTCTTTTGACGAAGTTGGCCACTTCTTCATCATCTTCCGAGACGTAGTTGTTGCTGCTATATTCTTCTTGTTCCTTTTTATTTTTTTTTGATCTTTTGGATGCTTTGAAGGATGATTCTTTTACATCTGGATTTTCCTATTCAGTTCTCATTTAATATGTTGTGAAGATTCCATGCAGTTAGTCCATGCTTATTGATTTCAGATCTGATCTTTATTCTAGTGCTGATATCTTAGGGTTGAATCTCATAGGAAGAGATCTTAGTACCTTTTGAACAATTACAGATTCTTCGATTTATTATCCCAATCCTATGATTTCATTCACTGTTTTGTCAACTCTTAATAAGTAGGCTGCAATATTCTCATCTTCCTTCATTTTTAGTTGTTAGAACCGACCTTTGTAAGTTTGAAGTTTTGCTTCTTTGACTTTTGTATCTCCTTCATAAATATTTCGAAGCTTGTCCCAAATATCTTTGGCGGATTTACAATGTGCAACATTGGTGAATACTTTTTCACTGAGACCATTCAAAAGTGCATTTGTAGCTTTGGAATTATTCTGACCAAGTTTCACTGCTTTGTCATTTATTGGTGGAACTGCTGGTACTGTGTATCCATCTACAATTGATTGCCAAATTTCAAACCCCTGTGCTTGTATATATGTCTTCATCCTTATGCTCCAAAAATTATACTTCTGTCCATCAAAGTGTGGTATTCCAATTTTATATGAGTTGCTACTCTAGATGACCTACCTTTCAGTGGTTAAACTGATTTATGGAGGAACCTGCTTTGAAACCAATTGTTGGATTACTGAGAGGGGGGGTGAATCGGTAATAGCATGATTATAATCATTTTTCTCCAAATAATCCAAGTGTTATATCAATGTAGAATTATTATCCAATAATGAGCAATAATAAATGAACAATCACACACATACACAGTAGACTAGTGTTTTACGTGGAAACCAAATCAGGAGAAAACCACAGAATGCTTTATCTTATATGTCTTGAAGAATTACATTCATTGGAAGCACAAAATTCCTTTATTTTCTAGCTGCAATTGAAAGGAGGCTCCAACCCCCTAGTTTCTCAAGATACAACCTAAGGGAATATCCAACTCCCCAATTCTCTGGCTACAACTAGAAGGAGGCTACAACCCCCTATGTTCTCTGGCTACAACCAGAAGGTGGATACAACCACCTGTCTTTGCCCCGTCCAACCGCTCTGAAGTAGAATTAGAATGATGGAACCACTGTCACACTATCCCTGTGAGATATACCACTTTAAGCATGTACTAATAAACCTAAACCTGTACCTAAACCTGTAATCAACCTGTACCATAAACAAGTGCATCAACCATGCACCAACCTGTACCAAACAATCTGTAATCAACTTGTACCATAAACATGTGAAATCAACCATGTACAAAGTATGTACCAATCATGTGTCAATTACTCATCAACTATGACTCATCAATATGTACCAACATCATCAACTATACACCTCATGTATGTGCCAACTCATCAACTACTTGTCTCAACCATGTACTCAACTTGTACCTCAACCAAAATCCCTCATCAATTTCATCATCCAAATATGATTTGTAACTCTGTAATAGACCTAGTGTATATGATCACATACCTTCAAAACTTAACTTTAACAACAAGAGACTAGCATTTTCATCAAACGTTTCTTTAGTCCCATAAGACTAGTTTTGGATTAGTCAATAACCCTAGTTTGAAATAATTATAACTTTGTACCTGTAATGAATAAATATCTGAAACTGATACACAATTTTATTCAGTGTGTTTTATGCAATTCCTCCAGGGTTCACTACTTGGAACCTCTCATAAAAGGAGTTATGGAAAAAATGGCACACCTTGCTGAATTTTGGCTTATTCTAGAGAGCGACCTTGTAGAGCGTGCCCCGCATGGAATATTTGTTGAATTGATATGAAACTATTACAAAGAATACTATGGAATGTAATCTAACCAAAACATTTGATCTTACTGAATTTGGATCTGTTATGAAGAAGTTATGACATTGTTACCTGAAACACTTGTTTTTGACTAGTTTCAGGACTAGCCACAAACCCTATTTTCCATGTAGTGTAACTCCAAAATACAATGATCCACAAGATGAATTTTTTACCAAAGATACTTGGATATGTTTCCTCAATTAAATAGAAATTTCATGGTCTGAATCATTCTAGAAAAAACGTTATTGCGAAAATGGTGAGATGGCTTGAAAAAAACATACCTTAGAAAACATCATCGAAAGAATTTATCCTTCCTTGAATTCCGACCTTATTTTCTTCACTTTCCTCAGAAATCAAGCTTAGATATCCTTTGGTTACCTCAGACACTAATAGTTATTCAATATTCTCAAGTGTGTATTAAATGAGAGAGCCTTGCCTCTTATTTATACTCTCCAAGTAGTTTCCTTAAAAACATCTTCTAGGTCACTTTGCCCACTTTCCTTATTTTAGGGTTAACCCACTTCTAATTTCTCCATTAAATTTATTATTGAATTAGTTTATTTTGTATTCACTTTGAATTATAGTACAATCATCACTTTACTTTATTATTTACCTTTTAAAATATCTTAAACCACATTGACTACTTTGACCTTTTGGGGCTTCTAGATGACATATGAGGGTCCTCCAACTTCGTAAGGCCATAACTCTCAAACCGTGAGGAGTTATGTGATGTTACACATACCACTAGAAATGGAATGACATGTACTATCCATATAGAATAGTATTACCTGAAAATATATCAAAACTAATACCGTTATCTATCAAACAAACTTGGGCCCATTACCCAAACCTGGGTTCTCCAACTTCTCATGGCCATAACCTTCTAACCGTGAGGAGTTATGTGACGTTCCACATACCAACATAAATGGAATGACAAGAAATATCCATATAGGATAGTTTCACTAAAAAATTCACTGGCTTTCATCTCATTATTCCACAAATAAGCATGGGTTCTCTAACCATACTTGTAGGATTACTCAATCCGCAAAGCGTCTTCCCTTGAGGCTTTCACCATAAGGGGACCACTTTGGATTTCATCCATTCCTACTTATTATCAACCATGACAAGAAAATAATGAGTCATATTTACATCAAACAATCTTGGGTCCATTACCCAGCCTTTTTGCTATGGGGATTTCTTCAAGGGTTGACATAAATGACAACCAACCTTAATCAAAAGTAGCATTGTAGAGAGACCAAAATGGTCTGGAAGTCAGAGCGACATGGTGAGATTACATGACTTCGAAGGTTCAAAACTCCAGGTGGTATCATGCATAGATAGTAAACATGCATGAAGCACTGAAGTGTCGAATCCCTCCACAATTGAAAAAGGAGGAAGATAGTAAGTCCAATCATGAGATCGGACTGTGGATGGTCTTCCACCATGAAGGAAGGAGCTTGGAAATAGTACATGTGAGGAGGATCCACACTGGAACCACGTGGCCCTCAACCAATAAACACCCAATTAACTTTGGAGAGATATATCCACCAGTTCTGGGCTCATTTTTGAGCACAAAGACCCTGGCTGGAAGAGCTCTAGACAAGAAAAGTGTAGTAGAAACCCCGAATAGAGGATTTGAGCACCTAAGGAGAACAAAATTTTGAGGCCCCATCCCTATGAAATCCACTCAGGGGTCGGGTGTGTTACAAATTGGTATTAGAGCATGGTTACAACACTTGGCCTGCTTGGGATCATGGACGAGTTGCGTAGAGACGATGTTTAAAGAATTTAAGGGTGATGCCCTACCTTACCTCTTTCTTAAAGAGTCTGGTTAAACCCTTACTGAAGAAAAGAATGAAAGTTTTCTACTATATGTGTGTATTTAGAAAAAAATGACTGTGTGGTTCATGAACTAATATAATATTAGCTAACAACAAGTGTTTTGTCAGCACTCAATCAGTCAGTGAACTACGGGAAACTACAGGCATAAAGGATGGTGACGTGCCACGAAGTGGGGGATGGCTCCCATATTAGAGACAAAGCATATGATGAGAGGAGGGTGGTGGAAACCCCTCTAGATCTAGCTGAAAATGTATGGAGCCTCATGGAAGAATTACAGAGTTGCAAGGCCGACAATGAGAGATTGATAAAGGAGAAAGAAAAGAAAATGGAAATTAATGCAGTCTTGCTATAGAGCTTATCCGACATACAGAGAAAACTGCAACATGGACCTGCAACCAGTCATGTGGACTAATGACATACGAAGAGAAGTCAAAGTCCACTCAAGATACATAAACATGGTCTCATAAGTGGCCACACTAGGAGGATCACCTCAAATAAGGTCCAACCTTGAGACAGGGGGCACTCATCGGGAGAATCCTCTGGAAAGGAAATTGACAACTCCAAGGAATATTCTAGTAGCAAAACTAGCTCACATTCTCAAAGGAAAGGAAAGAAGCGAAAGAATTACAAAATTCGTGACTTTGAAGAGTTCAAGAAATCCAAACCACCCTCTTTCAATGGAGAAATTGAGAAATGGGAAGAGGCAGAAGCTTGGCTGTTTGGTTTAAAGAAGTAATTTAGATTCCACGACTACTCCAAAAACTTGAAGGCTCGAATATCCATCTTCAGCCTGAATGGAAAGGCTTCCATTTGGTGGGAAGATCTTAAGAATTTGAAAGGAATCCATGAAGAGGACTTATCATTGAAACATTTTTAGAAACACTTCAAGAAGAAGTATCTATTAGAGAAATACTTTGATGGGAAGACTAAGGAGTTCTATGAACTCAAGCTGGGACAACTCATCATAGAGGAATATGTCAATAAATTCCTTGAGATGCTAAGGTATGTACCCTACATAAAGGATGACAAGGTAAAAGTGCATCGATTTATTAGTGGGTTACCTCAGGCCTACTAGAACAGGATTTAGTTTGATGAGACAAATACTTTAGAAGACACTATCCAGAAGGTGAGGTATGTTATGAGCAGCTCGAGAGTCAGATAGAACCTCACGAGGATTGGAAGAAGAAGAGAGATTTGGGATTCAATAAGAAGGGTTTCAAATCCTTAATATTTAATGACTATAGGAAGGAATCTAGGATAAGTCTACCTACTATAAGTGTATATCATCAAAAATTTCCCTCCCAAAGTGGAAATAAAACTTTTGGAGCAGCCCCAGGAAAGACTAATAACCCAAATAAGGAACCCTTGAAATGTTGGGGTTGTGGAGAAGAACATCTACTGAGGGACTACCCACATAGAAAACAGAAGAATAGGAGAGTCTACAACATCCAAGAAGCTACCACAGTCAATTATGTGGCTAGGATCATGCCACAGATTTATGCAGCCATGGGTAATAAACAAGCCAACCACCAAGCTTCAGTGGTGGAGATGGAAGGTATGATCACCAACCATTTAGTTTCTATTTTAATCGACCTTGGTTGTAATTTGAGTTATGTGGCCCCTCAGACTGTTGATCAGTGTAAATTGCACCATTTAGACATGTTAAGCCATGGTTAGTACAACTAGACACTGGAACCAAAAGAAAAGTAGCAGAGGTCATACCACCTTGCCAATTCATTATGGATGGATTTACCACCCAAGATACCCTTAACATACTTCCCCTAGGATCTTATGACCTATTGATTGGTATGTACTGGTTAGCTACTTATAAAACTAATTTTGAATGTTACCATAAAACCTTAGAATGTATAAATGAAGAAGGGAAAAAGATAACCCTCCAAGGGTTTCAAAATCTTGTCTTAGTGATACGAATATCATCTCTTCAAATGAAAAAGGGATTTCCTCTATATGCAATATAGGTGTCGAAATCTGTTGAGGAAGAAAAATCAAACCTAGAGGACCACCCCATATTAAGAGAGTATAGAGACATGTTTCCAGAATAGGTACCGGGTCTACCTCTGAGGAGAGACATTGAATTCTCGATAGAACTTGCACCAAGAATAGTTCCAATGTCTAGGACACCCTATAGGATGAGTACACCCGAGCTAGTTGAGCTCAAGCTACAAATAAAGGAAATGATGGAAAAATGATAAATTTTGCCCAATGTGTCTCTATGGGGATCACCAGTCCTGTTTGTGAAGAAGAAATATGGTATGCTCCAACTGTGCATAGACTATAGAAAACTCAATAAGACAACCATAAAGAACAAGTACCCCTTACCAAGAATCGATGACTTGTTCGACCAATTAGGGGGTGCTTCCATTTTCTTAAAGATTGACTTGAAGTATGGATACCATCAAGTCCAAATCAAGGATGAAGACATCCACAAAACAACCTTCAGGATAGGGTATGGTCACTATGAATTTGTGGTAGTGCCATTTGTATTAACCAATGCCCCCGCCACTTTCATGTGCTTGATGAATAATGTACTCAGCAAATTCCTAGACAGATTTGTATTGGTTTTCATTGATGATATCCTAATCTACTCCAAGAACAAATAGGATCATGCATAACATATTAGACTCATGCTTCAATTACTAAGAGAGCATTATCTCTACGCTAAGTTTAACAAGTGTTACTTTTTCTAGAAGCAAGTCCATTACTTAGGCCATGTTATTTCTAAAGGAGTGGCAATAGACCTTGACAATATTAGATCTATTATGGAATGGCATACCCCAAAGGATGTATCTGATATTAGATACTTTATGGGCTTAGCAGGATACTATAGAAGGTTCATAAAAGGATTTTCCAAAATTGGTTGTCCAATCACTTCCCTTCAAAAAAAGGGGGTTAAATTCACTTGGACATCAAAATGTGCAGAAAGATTTCAGACACTGAAATACCTTCTGACCCATGCACCCAAGTTGAAAATTGCAGACCCTGATAATGACTCCCTCATGTGTATAGATGCCTACAGAGAAGGACTCGGAGGAGTCCTTATGCAATAAGGATGTGTAATTTTCTATGAATCCATAAAACTGAATGAGCATGAAATAAATTATGTGACCCACGATCTAGAGTTGGTTGCCATAGTGTTACACATTATTTTAGTCACCCTGGTGATGTTTCTATAACATGTGTTCAAGCTCCCAAACAAACCTTTCTTCATGAGAAAAGTGACTAGCTTCCTCTTCTTCAAAACCTTGTTAAGAAAGGACATCGTAGGCCAAGCATAAGATACAGTGCGCCGATGCCTGATCACCATAGTCTATCCTGAAATTGCCTTGTGATGTTTCCACAAGCTGTCCTATAGCCAGGGTGCGGTGGTGTTGAAAGACTGAGAAAAGGTCGAAGTTCACGAATGTTATAGAAGGGAATATTCTAGAATGTGAGGTGGCATCCATATGGTTGGGATCCTACTCGCTTCTCTGATTTGGTGGGATCATCCTAATCTCTTTAACCATCTCTCTTTCTCCTATATAATAATGGGTTTGTCATGGAGAAGGTTAAGAAAACAAGTAAGAAAGGAATTAATGAAGGAATAGGCTGAGAATTGTGTGAGGGATTCTATCTCAATTGATGCTTGAGGTATTCATTTGTCCATCAAGTTATTGTGGATCCTCTTCATGCAAGTTTGGATCAAGTGTGTGTGTTGGAGCAAAGGGCCACTGAAAGGGAACCTTGAAACATCAAGGTTGTTTGGTTGTATCTTCCACTTTTACTTAATATAATACAGTGGCATGTTTATTTCCCATAAAATCATTCTCATTTTATTACATGATTCCTTGATCACATGTGTAAGTTTTCATTGAATATACTATTGTTGCTTTCACTTTGGTTGGTTTGTGTTTCATTGAAGATCCAATATCACAAGAGCACCGGAGCGGAGCAAGGACAACAAAGATACAAGGAAGCGATATTCAAAGGTATGCCACTCATATTTTGTTGGATAGTAAATTCAATGATCAAATCTTAGGGAAAGCACCATGTCCTGTCTTGTTTTGTTATAGATCCAGGTGGATCTAGGGAGATCAATTTATGTCTGCATTTACCAATTTATCCAATAACAAAATTGGCGACCATACTGGTATACAACTTGTTTTTGGTTTTTTTCTGTCCATTTTCCTTTAGACTACTTCATTTCATTTTAGTCCAGTCTCTGAGTCTATGGGGGATCCATCCAGACTCTCTGGATCTGAAAGTTCATTTAGACTCTTTGTCCTTTTTCCAATTTTTCTTTGTTTACATAAATAGCCGCACTGTATCCCATATGTAGCCTACGACGTCCTTGGATCGCCTCACCCTACATGTTTAGACCAGTGCAAAATATCTGCATCCTATCCCATAGCTAGCATGCAGAAACCTCAAATCGCCACACTGTACCTTACTCCTGGGTTGTGACGTTTCCTGTAGAATTTATTGAAAAAGGTATTTTTGTCTTCTGTCACCCAATTTTTCTTTAATCACCCAAGAAGAAATTTTGGTACCAGTATCTGATTGTTTCCTGAGTTTAAGACTTGTTGTTGATTGGTTTTTAGGGATTGAAAACCCTTCTTCATCATTTTACAAGTTTTTACTTCTTTCTTTTTGTCAACAAGGACATAATCTCTGGATTTAAATCTGAGTGCTTGATTGATAAAAGTATTTGATTTTATTTAAAGTTTTGGATTGTTTTACATTTTGTGGATTACTTGTTGATTGGAAAAGTATTTTCGTTTGCATTTAGCGAAACACTTTCTTGTCATCTTTATTTTTATCTTCATTGAAAGTTTGATTTGGGTATTTGTTGAGTGTGTCTATTTCCTTTGATTACTTTTCCTTCCTTCATTATATCCCTAACTTGGTTTTGGAAAGGAAGAATTATAGTCATCTATTTTTTTTAGTTATCACTCACAAGAAATTTTTTTGTAGTCAATTTATTTTTACATGAGAACAAATTGATAAAATTCATTGCTTATGATTGTTTGAAATCATGTTCATTCTAGAAAAGGAAATTACATTTCACAGCTTTCGTGTTTCCGAAAAAATACTTTCTCCCTACTGTAATTAGAATTTATCGAACTGAAACATTGCATCGTTCATCTCTTCTTGCATATTATTGGATGAAGGTCTCATACAACATCACTTTCACCTCCATCTCCCTCTTGCGTAAACAAGAAACTCTAAAATACTACATAATTTTAAAAATTATTAGTAACTTTTATTTTCTAGAAACTCTTTCCACCAACATTAGCTAGGCTAGCACTTTGGAATAGGTTGTGAGGCACACTCTCCAAAGCATAAAACACACTATAGCATCTTGTGACAGGGAGTGATCAAATACACTTGCAACATTTTGTCCTGGGAAGCCCTTCTCACACAAGGGTCAAACCTGAGGTCACATTAAGGATGTCAGAGTTACTCACCCTGCTTTGTTGGTCTTGGTGTAGAGATTTTGTGTATTACGGGGGTCACTTATATGTATAGCCACAATTATGAGTGGAAGCCTTTAGAGTTGATTTCGGGCTAGATTCCCTGCCTTATGTGTGGATCAGACTGTCGACTGTTTCCCCAGGCATCACTGTTGTTCTTGGTAACCTTAGTAGCCTATCTCTTTAGGGTATTACACGAGGTGACTGTGGAGGGGAAGTCTTCACGATACCTGGAATCGATGTTGGCCAGACTCACTCGGGCTCCTTGGAGGGTATACCCATGATTATGTGTGGGAGCTTGCACCAGGGTGTAAGTTTGTTAAGCAGGTCGTCAACGTAACTTTTCCACCCACTCTATCCTAGCCCCTTCTTGTCTTGACTTCGTGATGTTGGATTTCATCACCAACTAGTGACTTCAAAATAAGAAGGTTTGTTTTCTTGGTTTGATTTCTATATTTTATTAGTGAGTGTTGTTTGTTTCCATAGTTGGCCATATATTTTTTCCATAAAATATTTAGTTAGACCAACATTGACCCTCCACGCCGTTCACATAAGATGAAAGGGCTACCCCTAGAAGATCCGGAAGGTTATATCCCTTTGCCTCCTAATTCACTAGAGGGCTCTCTCGAGTGGAGAGTAGTCCAGGACACCGTAACCTCACGAGTGGAAAATTTCAACTCTTTAGAAAATTTTCGAATTATTTCTGATTCTCTAGAGGCTTTCCGACTTCCTCCTATATACGAGAGACATATTCTCCGGATGAATTCATCAGGAGAAATTGTTGTTGACACTTCTAGAATATCGATCGGACCCCATACAGGCCCTGGAGTCAAGAATCCCCTTTTATCTAGTGACATATTTGGAAACCCTCCTCGCACGGTGTAGGACCTTTATGACAACTTAGGGGCAGGTCCTGATTCACCTGTCGTATCACAACTGCTTGAAACATCTGTTACCTACATGATACCTTTAGATCACTTTGCTGGTACAACTAGAAATATCACCCTCATTCTAGACACACAGTTAATTGGTCCTAGCTCAATTTTTTCTCTCCAGATGGCCCATTCTACTATGGTCCCACACTCTATGACTATTCCTACCGGGAATGTGGTGGTTCACCACACTCCCATTGGCACACCACTTTCATCTAGATCTATCCCATCACTTCCTCTTGGGTATCATGCTTTGAATCCTTCCATCGTTGTCCCTACCCAGGTTCCATTTAGAGTTTCTGGACTTTTTGTTCCACCTGGGGACAATGTTGCCACCATTTTTGTTCCTATACCTTCCCAGGTCCTCTCTGAAGGGTCTTATCCACCTTTTCTTGGGTGATCTGGCCCTAGTGGCTCTAATCCAATTTGAGGCACCCCTCATCCATTCACTTCTAGTTACTAGATTCCCGTTGGAGTGAAATCTCACGCTGGGGGGAAACCTCAGACTGGGGCACCACCATACATTGGGGGGAAACCTCCACTTGGAGGAAAACCTTAGGTTGGACTCTATAACCCACTGTATGGAAATAACACAATAGGATCACTATCCCAACTTTGGAACCTTCTTGCCCAAGGAAATCCACAATCATTTGGGGGGAAACAACCTCAAGTCAACTCTTCTATACCCCCTCACTCGAGCCAGCCATATCTAGGTTCTTTGAATCCCACTTGGGGTTTGCACGTTCACTCTAGTGTCTCTTTTCAAGGGAACATTTCCAACCAACCGAACCCTATGGGCTATATGCCTCCAAATCCTCCATGACAAAATCTGTTAGGACTCTCCTCTTATATGCAAACTGGTTACGGTCCTACTAGTATACCAACGAGACTTCCTCCCCAAAGTCACCAGTATGCTCACATGAATAGACAGTTGCCTTTTCTAGCCACTTTGGATTTACCTGAATTGTCTAGAATCTTGAATGATCCTATCTTACATTCTCCCCATTGGCCCGTTATACCATCCAAATTACCATCCGACATTCCCAAGTTTGACGGTCGATCGAGAGAAGACCCAAAAAATCATGTTATGACCTTTCACCTTTGATGTTCATCCAACTCTTTGATGGATGAATCCATTCGGTTACGACTCTTCCAATGAACTCTCATGGGTTCGGCCGCAAAGTGGTACATACAATTACCGCGACGCTTCTTTAATGACTTCAACACCCTTGCCATGGATTTTCTCATACATTACCAACTGTCAATCCGCTATGAGACAGGAAATGGGATTTTGAGTTCCTTTAAGCAATCTTCTGCCACTCACATTTCCGATCACATTCATGAGTGGATATGGAGGAGACGCTTGATCAAAATCAACCTTCCTAATCAATTATTGGTTGAATGGTTCACCAAATCATTCATCAGTAAAACCACCTATGATATTTCCATGGGTGGAGTTGTCATTGAAGAGTAGGCGATTAGTCGCGCTCAGTACCTAGATCTCATTTATTCACGAACATGCACTCTTTACGACTTGATACTTGACACTTGTCGCTCTTCACCCACAACTACCTCAACAACCCCAAAAACTTCTCATGCTGCTGATGGTGTGATTGGAACCTTTCACATCAATGCTAAATCCACATCGGCCACTCACACCAATCCAAAATATACTACTTCTAATGTTTAAAGTGCTCCGACTCCTACTCCTTCCACCTACAAAAATTCTGAGGCTAATTCAATTCAATCTACCCCTGCTGGTAAAAAAAAATATAAAAAAGGAAAGGGTAAGAACAAGGAGGATAGAAATAATAATCCACAATCCGAAAAACTCAAGACACAGTCTGCTGATGATAAGGATAAGTGTAAACCTTGATATCTTTTCCTTATCTATGGTAATGAGCACTACATGAAATATTGTCCAAGACGTGCTAAGGTCACTAAGTTCCTTCAAGGGACTGGGAAGCCTCCCACACCTACTGTTTTGTCACAACCTTTCCCTTCTCAATCGTAGGACCAATTGGTCATTCATGACCAACCCTCCCCTTCCACCACTTCGTATGTCCTTATGTGTACTGGTGATTCTACCAAGAACGACGTTGCAATCACCACTCGGGCCAAAGATTATTCTCCTTCAAAGGAGAAATTTGACGATTTACCACCTTCGATGGTTCAACCACCTTCCTCAGCTTCACCTCCCAATGGTCCTCTTCATATAGAATGACCAGGTCCCGATACAGTTCTCCACCCTCCTCCAAAAGGCGTTGTTCAGAAGTTTGCCTTTAATCCTCACGTGCATGCTGCTCAAAACTACAGTACTGTAGAAGACCTTGTGCAAGCACCCTCTACGATGTCATCTCTCGAAGTCCTTCAAAATTGTCCCGCTCAATGGAAGGCACTATTAAAGGCCATTGGTGGAATTGATACCACATATATGAATTTGATAATATTTGACCTGGAAGACCACATTCCAAGGCTACCTCCTCAATTAGCATTTCAGATTCAAGTTGTTGTCGAGAAAAAGAATATCTGTAGAACCATTATTGACGAGGGTACCTTGATGTGCGTTATGTCAGTAACTTGAAAGCCATTCGTTCTTCTCCTCTCACTGAATCACACAATACACTTAAGGCTTTCAATGGTTTTGGTTTTAAACCCTACGATGTTCTTCCCTTGTTGTCTATTGCGTTGGAAGGAAAATCATTCAATGTTGAGGTCGAGGTCTTTGATGTGCCTCTTGACTATAATCTTACTTGGCCGTAGCTGGATTGATTCCATGCGCGCAGTCATGTCTACCCTTTTTCATGTGTTATGTTTCCCACATTAAGGAAAAGTTGTTACGGTTGAAAAACTGGCCCTTTTCAATTCTGATTCCCATACTAGAAACATACCCTTTATCTTGAAGACACCTCCTGGGTACGAGAATGTCAGTGTGGGTCTTCTGAAAGATTCAAATTTGATGGGTACCTTTCCAATCCCACCACCCAATGTTCCACCTCCTTTTGTCGCCTCAATCAAGATGATTTCCACCTCTGTCTGCGAAACCCCCACGTCTCATGACCCGTGGATAGTACTGTTGGATCATGTTGTCATTGATGCCAATGGTTTGATTACTTGGGAGATTGTTGGATCATATGTCATTGATGTAAATGGTTTGGTTTGATTGATGTCATTGGTTGATGCCAAGTAATTGATTGATATGATTCCCTTGATG